>CABFOQ010048218.1:0-12429 GCA_900660455.1 Gephyroberyx darwinii | reverse complement strand
GATGGTTAGACGACTGGGTCAGAGCATCTCCAAAACGACAGGTCTTGTGGGGTGTTCCCGGTATGCAGTGGTTAGTACCTACCAAAAGTGGTCCAAGGAAGGACAACCGGTGAACCAGCGACAGGGACATGGGCACCCGAGGCTCATTGATGCGTGTAGGCAGCGAAGGCTAGCCCCATAATACACCCCTTCATGGCAACGGTATTCCCTGATGGCAGTGGCCTCTTTCAGCAGGATAATGCACCCTGCCACACTGCAAAAATTGTTTCGGAATGGTTTGAGGAACATGACAAAGAGTTCATGGTGTTGACTTGGCCTCCAAATTCCCCAGATCTCAATCCGATGGAGCATCTGTGGGATGTGCTGGAAAAACAAGTCCGATCCATGGAGGCCCCACCTCGCAACTTACAGGACTTAAAGGATCTGCTGCTAACGTCTTGGTGCCAGATACCACAGGACACCTTCAGAGGTCTTGTGGAGTCCATGCCTCGACGGATCAGAGCTGTTTTAGCGGCACGAGGGGGACCTACACAATATTAGGCAGGTGGTTTTAATGTTATGGCTGATCGGTGTATACATACAGACACACAAACAAACACACTTGCAAACACACACAAAACAGTGATTTATGATAGCTGGGTCTGAAAGAGGTGAAAATTAATTTTACAATAGCCCGCTTCTTATTTTCACCCTGCCTCCGTGGCATACTGGGTGAAGATTTAATTCTAGGTCGATTCTAGGTGCATTTGTTACAACATACTTTATCTAAATTCATAGCTGTTGTGAATCAATATTTCACTGTAACAAATGTTGAATAGTAGGTGAGATGAATAATAAAGGACATGGGACATAAAGAATCCACCGTAATGGAGCACAGTGAATAGGTCGTTAGCAATCTCAGACGTGAGCCACATATAAAAACAATTTCCATGTCTTCCTCGGCTTCAAACGCACAAGCTACACAGGAAGTTGAACAGAGGTTCTTGTGCCGTTATAGAGATCAACCATTGCCTGTGTAAAAAGCTGTACATTTCTATGTTAATCTAAGACATAGTCAATAGGTTATTTCTTCACTATTGGTGTTTTTACTGTAAAAAGATGTTACGCTGGCTCAGAGGTGTAGTGTGTAGAGTGTGTAGTGCTGCAGAGCTGCCAATGGACAGACTCAATGTGCGGTTTTATGTTTTTGATGCGATCGGGCAGGCCAGTCACCAGCCATGCTTGATGAGGCGTAGCACATTTCAAAACTCCACTGTTGGAAGCAGAAGGCAGATGGAAGCAGAGGGACCGAGTGCCAAGGTGACACTGACCTGTCCCGTCCACTTAGACACGCTAAACCAGCCCTGGTGAAGGTCCAGCACACTGTAGTCCCTCAAGCCAGCAGCAAAGGCTACCACAGCACCACACTGGGCACTGTATGCTGTGCTCTTATTAAACACACTCTACTTGCAGATTGGTTCTACAAAGACTTCCTGGAGGCGGAGCTACTTCTGGAGGGAGAAATAATCTTATTGGTTGAGTTAAACTTCAATGAGTTCAAGAACCGCTTTTGTCTGGTTAAGCAACATTAAACTGAAGCCCAGTGATAAAAGGCAAGGGATTAGGGAGGAGTTAGCTAATATTATGAAGTCTAGCGCTATTGCTAATAGCTGAAAACATTTCATTTATATTAAGATTATTAATCATTAAGATTTATTTTTTCAATCTATGTTTTGACCTGAGTTCCTTCCTGCCAATCAAGCTTATTTTTCAAGATTATTTCTGCCGCTGAGAAACGCTTGCCTTGAGGCTCCGCGGGGAAAGAGACCTGTAAGGCCTGGAGGCACCTGGTGGATGCTTCAATGAGAAAATCAATAGAGAAGTTACAACTCCACTTGTTTTACAGGCAGAGAGAAGGGACATCATTCTATCGGAAGAATGATAGTGGCCACAAAATTCCCTATAAAAATGCCATAGTGTGTGCTTGTGGCTGAGAAATATCACTGAGGTAACATGTTAAAAATCTGTCCAAAACTGGTCAACACGAGCTGCACCCAGCACACTATAGCAGACAAATAAACCCAGAGATTGAACATGTGCTCCATTTATAGTACCGGGAAATGAGTAATAAGCACAATTTTAATGATTAAGTTGTTCTGTTATGATTCAGTGTTATTATGGGATCATGTAACTGTTTTACAATACACAGCCATGGATGTGTTATGTTGGGCGCTTTAGTCTCTGTTCTCGTTATCAGTATTGAAAACAAGATTAAGGCTGTCTATTTGAGAATGTGTAGCGACATTTAAAACCTCTCAAGGTCTGAACTTGTCGTGTATGTTTAGTGAGGTGTTATTAATGGTAGCAGTACCGGGCACAGTCACACAGCCGTGACTGAGAGAGAGGTCATCGATGGCCAGGACCTCAGAGGATTCACTGTCAGCAGATAGCTCCCCTCGAATCACTACCTGGTAGACACACAGAACACCTTTTAGATATCATCATTCAGGCCATCACTTTCATGCTCTTTTTCTTTATCCTTTTGTGCGAATGTGAGCTGTATGCAACTGTGAACAGCTGTGTATATGTGGTGTGTGTTTGCGAAAGAGACTCACATTGAAGCTCCTAGAATGATGTTAATTTAAGAAAACTATTACCTTCGCTCTGTCTGTCTCAGTGCTATCAGAATAATATCTTAGCCGCCCTGATCAAAGTCCAGAGAGAGTCTTTATCTACTGCGTGCAGCTTTATGACTGATCTCAGGATGTATTGATGGATTGTGTTATCGCGGGTGATGGGAAAATCCACTCTAATACAGACCTTGAATAGGTTATACTTATGATCTTAGACAGCCAAGAATATTCAGCCGATATTTCTCTCTCCCAAAACTTGTATCCAAAGAACCACAATGCTAACCTTTGATGTCATAAAATGAAACTGTAGGGATGCTACACTAACAATATATGGGATGATAACTTATGTGCACTCAGGGTGTTTTCAGTTTTCACACCCAAAGAGTGCATGATAGTTTAGATTCCTAATGCTCTTGCTTACAGCTTCAGGAGAGACATGTTACACACAGATCTTGATGAAACTCTCCAAATAACAGTGATAAACGATTTCAGCTTTAGGGTGGAATTTCACTACAAGATTAGAATAAAATCTCAAAACTGCAAAGAATTTAAATGGGTGAAGAAGTGCAGATCATCAAGGCTGAAATTGAAATCACCCAGAAGGAATCACTGTGGTAAGTAAAATCCAATTACCTAAATTGCCTTGAAAACAGGAAGTGGATTAATGGAGGGGAAAGTGACTGTTAGCAAAACATTGCTCTCTATTTACCCCAGGCATCAGGCAGCCATGTTATGAAACTGAGCTGGCTAAACCCAGTGGCAGATGGTGGAGGCAGAGAGGGGGAGAGGGGGAGACTCTGACATTGTCTGAAGATATGGAAAGGACACAAACAGCAGGCTTCATCTGACTCCAGATGGCCTCTGAAGAGTCCAGTTGGGTCAAAACCTCTTCACTGCACATAAATTGCCCCTCTCCTACCTCTTGCCACTCATTTCCCCAGTGATGGCTTCATTGAAGGTAACCTAAGTATCCTACACATTATACTTTTAACACTCACTAGCCAATATCAACAAATATGTCAGCTCCTGTAAGCTCTTGAACAGCAATCTGTATATGTGACGATACGATACGATACGATACGATACGATACGATACGATACGATACGATACGATATGATACGATATAGTACGTAAGAGAGAATTAGAGTTATGGGAGTCGGTCATTATCACAAAATAAGCTCCAACAGGGTGAATCACAACCTTAGCGCGACTACACAGCCAAAGATCTCAATCATTTGACAACCAAAAATCTTTGCAGTAACCAAGGAGTACAAATGGTACAAGGTATTGTGAATTCATTTGATTAGGCATCAAGAAAATTGACCGTGATATGATTGCAGTAGACGTATATATGTTATTCAGACATAGCAGACCTCAAAATATGTTGCTTGACCAAACTGAGTACTCAACAGACCTGTGTAATAAGATACAATATTAAACAATACTATATGGTACCATAATATATAATACCATAGGATACCACACCATACAATACCACACCACACCACACCACACCACACCACACCATACCATACGATATACCATAAGATATGATTTGATGTGAGATGAGATGAGAAGAGATGAGTGATACATTGATATACAATTAGTGGCTGTATGTAACTCAATACTAGTCTAGGTTTTGTATCAGCAATTTATGGCTTCATTTGATTGTACAGACCTGAAAACGCTGGTCACTGGTAAACTGTATCACTGTCCGTTGCCACATATCCATCTGTGGTTGTAAGTGTTTCCACACCACTGTGCTCTGACCCAGTGGGTGAGTTTGAATTAGGACCTGAAGATCTCCATGTTTTGCCCCAACATGATGGTAGAAGCTCATCTGTTGTAGTAGAAAATACTTGGAAGTTATCAATCATCAGTCGTTGTTGACGGTTTTGTCTGGGCTTCATGACCAAATTACCCAATTAGAAGAATGTGTTACCTGGCAAGTCTGAGAGGGCAGGAAGACAGGACTCTTCAGGTCCGCTACTGCTCTTTCTCCTCCAACAGGCAGAAGGGACAGGAAGTATGCTGAGGGGAGAGAGAGGAGTGTGTATGTGTTTGTGTAAGGCGGCAATAAAGAAGATGGGAAAACAAATAACACAAAAAGAAGGGGAAGGTTCATATATTCATGATAGGGGTGTATCTCGTACAGTAAAATATCAGATGCTCCCTCAACAAACAATCATAAATGATAGGTTGTTCAGGTCCAGTGAGCTACCTGATTGGTTGTTAGCATGGTCATGTTTGAGTCCCGGGACCCCAGTTCCTCTGGTCCATTTAGAGAGCATCTCTGAGCTTTGGATCAGGTCACAGAACCCCTCGTCAAAGTCACACCGCTTGTACCCTGAACCTGGAGAAGAAAAGCAATTCTAAGTTAAGCACACATTCACCGACAATCTGAAATTGCTCTTTCAGTTCTGCTGCTGTGTTTTTCGCCCTGGAGTGTATTTTACCACTCTTCTTCTTTACAGGGATTAAGCTGTAGGTTCTATGCACAATAAAGATTTGTCAACTAAACAAGCAGTTTCTCAGTTTAAAGCAGCAACTCTCATTCGACTTTATGGATTTATGGCTATGCAACTACAGACTATAAACCACTAGTGTTAAGACTGTAGTATTTTCAGAGGTTAACTGCCCAGATAGGATCAGTATGGGTCAGTAAGACATTCATTATCACAATGGCGAATTATACAGTAATTCATATTTGTTAGTTAAAATGTAATCAAAATGAACAATTAATAAATGATTAGTTAATTTTTCTGCATTGTGTACCAAGTAAGTAAATTATATTGTGTACATTATTTAATTAATAGTTAATGACATGTTAACAAACCAATTATTAAGCATTTACCATTTCTTAGCACTTATAATACAACATATAAATGATTAGTTGATCTAGTCATCTACTCCACTCAACATGTCATTAATGATTAAATAAAGTAGACTATATCATTTACTATTTATGAGTGACCAATGTAGGAAATGACCTAATAATCAATTATTTGTTACTTTATTAAATAATAATAATGAATAAGTATTACCAAATTGTTAATTCAGCATTCATTAATGATGGTTATTGTGAAGTGTTCCATAAACCTTTGAGACAGACTGTATGGAAAGGGAAACCATCTCACAGTAAATGACCTAAAAGAATACCTTTCAATTATCAGGAATGAAAGACTGTTGAAAAAAAGCAGACAGATATAATAATGTTCTATTAGGCTCTATTAGGCTGTCTAGTCATAGTACTTCGTGACTCTTTCATATCAGGGAAAATTATTTTGGGTGGGTAATTCATGTTTTTCTGCTCAGACAGGACAATTTCAGACCCTCCAGATTGATCCACAGTGTGCATCCCTCCATGAGACAGCGGTAGTTCAGATCCCATGTTACTGACTTTTATTCTATATGATTCCAAAACCTTCACATTTTACTCTCAATTGTACACTTAGAAAACCGACAAGCAGGATATTTCTAGTGGATGACCTTCAACTTCTTCCTGCTAGTCTCTCACCAAAACAAATCACTTTATATGATCACAAACACAATGTATTACTCACAGCCCTTCTCATCGCTGCCATCCCCACAGTTGTCAGTGAAGTCACACACGCTGTCCTCGGGCACACATGATCCCTGAGCACAGGTGAACTCCCGTGTTGAACAGGCACCAGCAGGCTCAGGGATATTCACCAGACAGTAGGCCAGCAGCCACACTGGCCGCAGCAGCAAAGTCATCAGCTTGGATATTCCTCGCCCTATGCCTAGAACTCTTTCTCACACTTCCAAATGACACATGTTGTAGTGAGAACTCGAAGGAGAAGTCCAGTCGAGGTAGAGCTACAGGTTACATGGACCTTTTTGATTATGTGCGTGTGTACTAGCTGTTAGCGTGGTGTAAAGGGCAATAAATGGCTTTTATGGCTGTTACTCAATAAGGTGGGTGAGCGTGTGTGTGTTCTTGTATTTGTGTTCCAAATGATAAAGATAGAAAGAGGGAAATGCTCCAAAGTGAGGACATTTTTTTTGAGGACAAGTATTATTTTAGGGTTAGGATTTGGGTTTAGGGTTAAGATTAGAATTAGGATTAGGTCTTGGTCAGTTTAAGGGTTAGGCTTTGAGGGATAAAGTTAGCTGGAAAGGGTTAACGTTAGGCTGTGGGGTTAGAGAGCGAAGATAGCAATGAAGCTCCTCACAAACACAGTAATACAAACATGTGTGTGTGCATGAGTGTGTGAGAGCAGCACCCCATACTCTGTAAACGTGTCTAAACAGCATGTAAGTGTTCAAATCTCTCATCTCTCAAAACAAAAACAAAAAAAACGTTTTAACAACCAGTGCTCATATAATACATGATTGAATAAGCAAGAGGGCGTCCGTCGGGCTGTCAATATCTAGGTGGAAACTGAAGGGCTTGCATACAGAGAAGAGAGTCCTCCATGTTGTAGGCAAGATAAATAAATTAAATTAACTCTAGCTAATTAAAGGCTCGATGGCTCGAACAAAACAAGAGGGAGGCGAGCTCTTGCTGTGAATATGAACTACTATAAGAGAATCATTAGTCCTGTCCAACAGGGCCCAGACCCACTTTACAGTGAGACGTAATTTCATTACACAGCAATCAATAAAGAGAGGACCTCAAACAGACAAGCAGCAAGCCGATACAAGAGGTAATGTAGTTCAAATGAAATTAACCTTGAGACAAGGCGAGTTTGACAGCTCAGTCGGGGACGAGGGACCAGTGAAACAGAGAAAGGATCATAGCGGTATTGATCTATATTGGCAGTGGTAGCCAGAGTGTACAGTATGTGACGGCGGGGTGTCCAGGTGGTCAGGATGTTCCAGGTTTGATCCCAGTAACAACCAATGTGCGTCCCTCAACGGCCATGTATCCTTGGGCAAGAAATGTAACCCCTCTCTGCTCATTCATGGACTCTGGATAAGGATTAAGGATTAAGATGTTAAAATGCTGCAAGGGGAAGAACAACCTATGGTAGCTAGTATACTGTCATATTGTTTATATGGGACACAACTGTCCATAAGGGCACCATTAGTGTATGGACCAAAGGACTTGCAGCATGGCATCCATCTTATACCACTTTTAAGCACTAAGCTGTGGCAGGAAAGTGAAAGCGAAACGTCTGATTATGGTGACTCATAAGCCTAATTAATTGATCTTATCGAGGGAGTCATTAACGTCAGCTAGCGAAGAGTCCCGCCAACAGTGCAGCACAAAGCGGATTTCCACGTACAGTAAATAAAGAAAGACTTAATTAAAAAGATGAATTTTCATACAGGCACATAGCATTAAAAGAACCTGGTTATAGAAGCTGCTAGTCTATAGTTGTAACATTTTTATTGCAGTATTAAAGTTTAACTTCACATCAAGGGAACATTAACCATGCCATCCATACTGAAATTAAAAAGTAAAAATTCCACCTTGGCAAGTGAAATCTTTTAAAAGAAAGCAGACAGATTTGGTCAGAAAGGATGCCTCTACAGTTCAGCTAACCTCCACAGTTTGAGGTAATTTTAGACATATATTTATATATGAGTTTCGGAGTCTTGTGATTCGATTCACCTTCATGGATGAGGTCAAACACCATAAGTGACTTAAATAAAAAAGACGTTATTTAATCCCTGGGGCTGGTGTAACCACTGCAGCCATTTGTCAAAGATAACCAATCTGTTTTGCCCACATAGTCTGGTCCATATTAAAACACAGATCTGATTGAATCGTGTTCTCATTTGTAACCTGGCTGATTGCCTTTGACCTCATTTTTGCCACTCTGGTGATGTTTCATTTAAGAGATGGCGAGTGGGAGGTTACCTTCATGCACTGGCACATAAGCTGCAAAGGAGAACATGAGTTAAAAATCCCATTATCACACAAGTTTTGAAGAAAAAAAACTTCAGAGGGGGTCTGCTGAATAGAAAATCTGCTGGCAGTAGTTTGTGCAAATAAATGTTCCGTATAGTGTTTAGAAATAAATAGATACCCTACTGTGGCTAAAATATAGACACAAAAACATGAAAAACAATCATTAAAATGTGTAATTTCAGAAAGAAAGACACAGGCGTACCTCCCAAGATATATTTCCATTCAACACATGGAGCAGATGCAGGAGAGCTGATAAGCATGTCCAGTGTGACTGCAGAAAAGCTCCTTGTAAAATACATATTTATAAGCACTGTTGCTCTAGGAGGGGAAAAGAAACCAATGTTAAGTCCTGTTGCCTCATCATTTGTCTTCATAATAGCTTTTTTCCATCCGACCGATGAAGTGCTTCTCCCTCAGCATCTCAAATCAAGACCAGAATGACCCCGTCGTGTTCTGTAAATTGAGGCCGTGCTTCCTGCTTTACACAGGAAATCTAAAGCGGGCAACGTTGATGAGTATGGAGGAAGAATTTGAGAAATAAAACTGCACTCTAGCCAAACACCTGAGTCTTATGCATCCTATTTGCCAGATCCTCATTTCGTCACAATGCTGCCACCTGTCAGTGACCAACAGGCACCCTGCCAAGATGCTCCGAATAGAGTAGAAGTGTTCAATTCACTGGCCTCTAACTTACAGCTATTTACAGCTGAAATCAGTCAAGCTATTCATCTGACGTCTGATTTTTAACAATACATTCATCACATCAACAATAAGCAGTTACTCTACTCTCATGCTAATGGTTCTAATTGATGGTGGATTTGGTGTGAATGACCAGCTCCATCAGTGTGACATATTCTGTAACTACCGCAGCAGATTGTGATAGAGTTTTGAGCGAGCACAGAGACTAGTCCTTTCTCCCGTAGGTCATTACCTCTCAAAGTAAATCACCTGAATAATTACAGCTTAATGAATGACTAAGAGAGAGGAGGGTCATTAGACAGACGCGGAGGACAAGTTTTATTAATCCTAATGATGCTGGTCTTGCAGACTGATCCCAGACAAAAACCTAATTTGACAAGTATTCATTCCACTGTCAAAATCAGCTTTCAAAGAAATTTACAGTATCAACATAGTTGGCTTGATCCTAAAAAGTATGTAGCAGTAAATGAAATGTCTAATTTAGTAGGTGAAACATTTCAAATGAAAAATAATGTAACCACGGAAACCTTTTTGATATTCAGGTGCTGCTGTTTAAAAATTATAGGAAACCAGCAGAATCCTTGACCATGACAGCCCTGCAAGCTTGAATAAGGAGCTGCTCTGAATTCACAGAGTAGCAGTATTATTGAGGCATTCACGTGTATCCAAGAAGGGGAGCGGCTGTGTGTCTGGGGGAAATGATTTCTTAGAAGAGAAAATAATATCTCATGTTCAGTCCTGTCCTAAACTACCCCCACCAGGAGAGACTGTACAGACATCCAGTCAGAAGAGACATACCTCCAAGCGACTTGGAGCGTTATGGACAGAACTAGACTGAGAATGATAGATACACATTGTTCCTGCAACATTTCTATAACTTCCTGAGGTTAGACGTTTTGTAGATGTCTTCCTTTTACTAATTACACCTAAACATCTGTGTATCGTAAAACCTCCCAGAATGAATGACTGGTGTGCTCTTATTTCTTGTATTTTCACATTTACAATCAAAAAAAGGACAATGAAGAGGAAAACATAGGCCAAGAGAACCAAATGATCTGGACCTGGTGCTAATAGGGTGCCAATCATTTCCGTTGCTAAAATTGGATATTAAACTTCTCCTGTTTTGAAGGTTCTCCTTCCATTGAAAGTGTAGAAGAAGTATGGGGATAGACAGCGATGACATGCTCCTAAACCCTAAGCTCGTAACATGATAACCATATGTCAAAATGTCTCAGTGCCACTAAACCTGCCATTTCTCCACTGGTATGGATGATTTGGGTCATACACTCTACTCAGTGAGGAAAAGTCTGCTGTGGGTAAACTGAAGGTACAGGGCTTTGGTACGCCATTCCTGTCATCTGTGCAGTTCACGGGGACAGGCTCAGTTTCCGGCAGGTTCTGACAGAGGGAGTGGTTTCCTTCCTGAGTGACCTGGAGGAGTCACTTTTAACTTGTCAAAGTCAATATATCAGTTTCCTCTCCAGTTAAATTCAAGGGCATTGCTTACCAAAGATAAAATGAGAGAGATTATTAATTTCCCATGATAAGTGTTTGGTTATGGTTGTTTTCAATCAATTGTACATCTTGATCAATGTAAATGGCAAAATCAACAGGGCTGGTTGTTGTACCAAGCTTCATGTGTCTTGACTCACTCCACCGCCTCAAGATTCATTCTAATAACTAGTTGCACTTCTTTCTCATTTCAGTTCTTTCTGAGATAAATACAGGTTCAGTCCACTGTGAGCCACCTTCTGTTTCGCTTCTACTCACCTCTCTTTGACATTTTAAAAGATGCAATAGTGCAGTTTGCTAGTTGGATGTTGGAAGCAGGGAGCAGATGTGTGTACAGTGTGTATAACTCATTTTGCTTACTCTACGACATTGGCTGTACAGAAAGTGCACATTAAAGACCCATGTCGGTGACCTTCCATTTAGTTTGTACTGTCTGCAAATAATCCTACAAGTGCAATAAATTCACTAAAAACATCTTTGCCTTCATTTCCCCAAAATATTGGTTTCATGCACCCACATTTTTACCACATTTAGGTCCTGTTAAAACAGAGCACTGATTAACAATCATACACTGAGTGACTACGCATGTAAATTGTAAACAGTGTTGGACAGACGCTAGCAGATGAAAGCTAACATTATCTGTCAGGGCCCGCCCTAGGACTTTGGTGGCCCTAAACAAAATTTTGTTTGTGGCCCCAAAACACTCCCAGCACAACCATCAAATCACACACACTGCTCATAACTGAATGAACACACACACACACAGACACACGGATAAATGAATTAACAACAAATCTCTTACTTTATTTGAAAACAATGTATATATTATACATTATATGCCGTTTGCACAACAGCTAGTGTTGCTAGCTGGTGTAGCTGGTAGCGGTGGCTAGTAGTGGTTACTAGTTGCATGTTAGCATTAACATCAATTGCTTTGCTATATTACCTTGATGGGTAGTTAGCTAGCTAACAAATGCCAAAACCAACTGTTTGTTCAGGTTAACGTAGCTTTGGAGAAGAGGCTAGAATCTACCTTATCATACCATACAATTTTACTTGCAACATTGTTGAGTGGATCTACTATTTTTGTGCACAGCCAATTCCTCGAGAGGGCCTGTCTGCGGCCTGCAAGAGAGAGGCGTGTCGAGTAGGGGGCGTGTCGTGTAGTGGCGAGATGTAAAATGAGACCCGCCAAAACCTAAAACAAAACAGGAAGTGAACCAAAAGTAAAAGAAGAAGAATGGCCGACCGTATACAGACTGTAAGTGTCAGCGTGATTTATTTAATAAATAAATAAATGTATATAATATATAGTTGTATTCAGCGATGGACTAAGCAAGTAAGATATAGGCTATATTTATCCATAGTATTAAATATAAGTGGAGAAACAGAACGAGGCCGGCCCGTTGCTGTTTAAACTCAGCAAAATGGGGTAACGTTAGCAACGTTTCAGAGGGTGAATCTAAGTTAGTGGGTGTTGTAACGTAGCCAGCAATGTGATGAAATGTAACTTAGAAATTGTGACTCTGCTATAATATTAACCTGCTCATTGAAAAACATTATTCTCAGCGTGGTCTAGTGCAGCAGTTTAAAATGAGTAAGCATGAGCATACTTTTGATTATTATTACCAGGTCGACGGTGACATGAACGGGCCATATCAGCAATTGAGAGCTTGTCCACAAGCATTTGTGTTGTACCATTAGTTTGGTTGAAGTTATTGTTG
>CABFOQ010048209.1:0-18960 GCA_900660455.1 Gephyroberyx darwinii | reverse complement strand
TGGGCTGCTGCCTTGAGGAGGGTTGTAGATGGGAGATGGATGCTGGTTGTAATGTGGGTAGTGAGGATAAGGATTAGACTTGATGC
The DNA here is from genome assembly GCA_900660455.1 of Gephyroberyx darwinii. NCBI lineage: Eukaryota > Metazoa > Chordata > Actinopteri > Trachichthyiformes > Trachichthyidae > Gephyroberyx > Gephyroberyx darwinii. The sequence goes on along the minus strand of CABFOQ010048209.1, from coordinate 18,874 downwards.
GTGTGAAGTTGATGCATCTGCCCTGAAATTTAAGAGCGAAACAGGTTTTAGAAACAGAGTGTTGATAAATGACATACAGTATGAACAACAAGCAAGACACATTGTTGTCACTTATAAAGATCATGACTCAGTGTACCTTAGACTTGTTGTCACAGATATATAAGATGACACACTTCTCACATGCTCTGTGCCATCTAATTTGCCAACCATATCCCAATCATCACATACAATAAACATAACATGTTTTTTTGTGAGGGAGCATTTTGTCCTCATAATGCTCATTTGGTAAAACAGGTTAGTTCAGAAGTCTGGTACTTGGAGAAATGAGATCCTGCTATATATCATTGCTTTTCTTACTGCGTTGACGAAGCACACGTCTTTATTGCTTTGACATCTGAATTAGTCTAAGGTATAAAAATGTCTCTTGCTGCTTTCTGTTACAAACCGTGTAAGACTGATGGGTACACCAGATGGTCCTATGGCTATCAGTTCTGGAGGCACATACACGTACATAGAATACATACATACACATAATATACAATGACAATAGATAAAAACAATTTTCAGTCACCGCTTTATTTATGGGCAATATTATGCATATGCTCTATTTAGCTAAGTTAACTTGCCACCATTTTTCTCCCATTCAAACTAAAGTGAGGTCATGCTATCGTATTCCTTAAACAAGCTACACCCCTGGAGCCGTCGGGCTGTGGGGATAAGGGAGTTGGAGTGGACTGATAGGGGATGACAGTGCAGGTTCGTGCTTCTCTCTTGCATGCGGGGGAAAAATGGTCCTCTGAGGAAAAAAAATGTCATATGGTAGAGTTGGAAACAGAAACTCAGACCAATACTTTTGTTCCTTTAGTGCCTGAAGGACTTTGAGTGTCATGGATTTCTTAATTGTCTGTTGACCTCTAAGTATATATCATTGTTACAGCTAAGAATGAATCACTACACAACAGAGTACAGAAACTAAGAACTGAGATGCCTGATGCTGATGTAATACCTGTGGTGTTGATACTAACAACTAAAAACACAACCAATATTTAGAGGCTCAGCAATATGAAGCTGAACAGGAACCTAACTAACTTGCTCAAGGCAGTGGATAAAGGGCAATGGGATCGACTGCCCTACTCCCTTCCACCGCTGCATTCATTTAGGGGAAGTTATAAAAGCATGACTTTGACTAGAGATTCCTAATTGCAACCAGAGCAGGCTTGTTTACTGCAAATCATCAAGGGTACTGCAGCAGCATTTCTTCCTAGCTTCCTGTGTACTAATGAAGAGCTTTATGGAGAGGAGGACTCACTCCTACACTCCTAATTATGGAGCGGTTTGTTAGCCATACTTAGTGTACTGTGAGCACTCAGTCATGGCATGAAGAGCAAAGACTTTAACCTTCTGAAAATTATTCCAGAGTTTGTAACACCGTTTGACTTTATGATTGTTGTTTTAACTAGCAGAGAGTATTGATCCGCTCCATGGAAAGGCTCATTAGGGTTGCTAGGAGAGGCACAATGCTTCAGAAATACTGACAAAGATTTAAAAAAAACAAAAAAAAAACTATAAACTGGCAAGCAATTGGCGTGAACTTGCAAACTTTGACAGAACATCATTTCTAATTTTGGTGCCAATGCAGCTCTTTGCTCAACCCAGTTTAAGACTTTGTTTTTACAGAATCTCTTGTGGGTGAGGGAGTATTATACACAGATTTCCCTCAGACTCCGTTTTCAACACTCCTAAATCTCCCAGTCTCAGACTGCATGTGAGCAGCCAGCAGTGGAGGTCAGGGGACTATAGAGCCGGCCTCTGGGGGAGTTACATTTGCCCTTTCATAATGACTTCACCAGACGTCTTTACATTGCGATGTATTGTAGCCAGACTGTGTAGTCTAAATGCCAACCCACCACAACTTTTCCCATCAGCTCCTTTTTCTATGCACATTTTATTGCTCACAGCTGCTCCATTTTCACATTTTCTGTTGCTAAAAAATCTCCCCCCTTGCCAAATCCTATGTAAAGCCAAGGGTTTACGTCACCAAACAAAATACAGACTGATTAAAGATGCCAATTTAATGCCTCTGCTTGTGTAGCTTTTGAGCAGCTCTTACCTTGTCCCCTGGATGTGGTCTCATTACAGATACACGATCGTAGCCTTTCCTTAAAAGGACCCACAATGCATCCAATTTGCCCTACAGAAACAGAGAAGAACAAATAAATCTAAAACACTATGGTTGCTCATTCCTCACAGAGGACTTAAACAAAACTCCATTAAAGGATAAATCTAACTGAACTCCACTGACAAAAACAGAAAAGGCTGATCTGGATTCTGATATATTCTTGTTTTTGAGCGCCCAGTCAGATGATCCCTGTCCTCTTATTCAAATTTTAGCCATTTCAAAATCAAAACCTGAAATGGTGTTAGTTCATTATGAACTCTTCATAGTTTCAAGCACAGCAAATACTTTGAGGATAAGGGCAGAAAATAAAGCTGTTTTTCCTCACAAAACTGCTGGCTCTGCAGCCCTGCTCCCTGGAGGTCAGTCCAACAGGAGTCTGGTTTCTATTAGTGATCCCCTGCTGACTGGGAAGACTTAAGAACAATTCCTTTAACCCCCTTCTGGCCCTGGAAGGAGGGACTGTGTGCCTGTAGTCACCTAAGTACAATTACCTTAACACATCTCATGCTACCCTCACTATTTTAATAATGCTATTTCTTACATATCCACGTCACCTAAAGAATTTGGAACGGATCTTTTGTTTTATACATGATACTAGTTGGAAATGTACAAAAAAGCTTTCTTTTACAGAAATGAATTCCTAGCAGAACTATTGAACATTTATGAATGACTTATAAATGACAAAGTAAGCTGAGCTAAGAAAACAGATTCTTGAACGAATGTCAAATCATCCACCAGCTCTTGTTTTTAGCATGAACAGTTGCTAGTCACTAACTCTATAGTTTGCCTTTTGTAGGTGTTGTCAATAATAACACTTGAAAGAGCATCTGCAGACCATCCTGCTGGCTGGCTGTGATGATACCTTGATGGGTGAGTACCACTTGCGTGGGCCCGGGGGTTTGCGCATCCCGTTGTTGAGAACCCGCATGGGGGCCTCCACAAACTCCTGCTCTGGCATCTTCACTCTGGCATTTTTGGCCTTCTCCAGCTTTGCTCCCTCTTCAGTGGAGCCTTTCTCTCCCCAGCGAACCTGCAGAGCAATGACCAGAGGTTTGTAACAGGTGGTACCTTAAATGAAATGAGATGAGCATTGAGAAGATTGTGAATCACTGAGAGTGGATATTAGTGTAGTGGAGGTGAGTTTAAGTGGAGATGTTCTGGGCCTATTTCAATGAAACACCTTTAATAGGAGGTGTCCTTTTGTTAACCCCAATGATAAACCCACTTTGACCCCTTTCCTCTCAGCGAAGCCAGGTTCTTATGATACCGCTCACCCCGGTTAATTAGCACCAGAGAGACATCAGATGTGCACTGGTTGATGAAAGCTTCACACCCAGAGCTTTAGCAGATCTCACCTCCATTCTTTTAATTCCTCCAACTCCTCTCCCTCCGTAGTAGGAGGCATCTACGGTAGGCCACTTCTTCTTAGGGGTTTCAAGGTCCTCGTCGTCCTACGGGAGACGGAGAGGGAGTTTTATCATGTCATATTTGTAAATGTCATTTCACTTGTTAAACAGCGCCACTGCAAGCACCATAAAAAAACAGCTGAATTAACCCTCCCAGGTGTTGACAAAAAGCATATTGTGTTTTATAGCAAAGTACAACTAGGGGAGCATTTTCAGCATAGTCTGGTACTGTTGGTCACTAGGCAGCTTGTCTGGAGTACTTCCTCTTTCACACACACACACATACACACACACACACACACATAATCCTTCACTGTCTCCTCCATGGTGGTTGTCAGAGCAAAGGAAATTACAAAGCCCACTGGCCAGTCCTCTGATGTTTCAGCCCTGTCTGACTAATCTAATCCACCAGGGTTTCCTTCAGAAGAAGCAATGACAGCTGAAAGACAGCCACGTCAGCTATAGCAGTTTTTTCTGAGTAGGATTCAGTATAATTGACTTTAACTGTTTTGGGCCAGTGAAAAGGTGTTTTAATAATATGGTTGCGCTGGTGAAATCGATGAAAAATAATTGGATTAGTGAATTTAATTTCAGGTTATAATCCAGGGAGGGCTCCAGTGGAAGTAATTTGAAAACACGTGTCTCTAAGAGAAAACATTAATTGAAACCTTGAACGCTGGAATAGTGTTCTTTAAAACCGGAGGGGAAAATAAATGATTAAAGTCAGGATTTCATTATTTCCTGAAAGGGCGTTGACTCCCACAACACGTCTGATGAATTGGTAAACGAGTGAAAACAGAGAGTCACGCCAGGGGGTGTGAGTGAATGACGCCACCGAAGAATGTCAACGGTCATTGAGGATAAAATGGCAGAGGAATCTGGACAATCGCTGAACCTACACAGATTTTTCCCCAAAGCATCACTCTACTGCAATGGATGAGAGCTTTTTTTAATGTCAAATAATGTGCAATTTTCAACTAAAGAAGATTACACTTACTGAACTGTCCTCCACAACCGGTGGTGGGGGCTCATGGATGATCTGTAAGGAGAGAGGTTGTGTGAGGGGGAGAAGGGGGAAGTGGGGAAGAGGGGTTATTACACATCAGAAGACAACAGACCTCACAAAACATGCATAGATTGAAAGAAAATAGATGGTTTTTTTAAATCTTCGTGCCATAGTAATGTGCGTTGTGTGCAACAACATGGTTACACAACAACACATGACTGAGGAATGTTTTCTCTCTATTTTTCTACTACTTACAAGAGCAATGCAATGACCTAGAAATCTGCCATCCAGATTTTTCAGCCTGAGGTTGTTGATTAGGAGGAGAAGGGAAGAGTAACAGGCACGCACATATCTCTGCACTGAAGTTCTATATAGAATTAAAGACATCAATTTACACTATTTCTACTATTTGCTACCTATTTAGTGGTGTTTGCATGGGTTTGCTTTACACCACGTCAGCCTCAGGAACAATGTCCATGTTCCAAAAGGCTCAGGGCCTGTTCCATGTAGTTCCATCCTACTGGTATCTCATGGTGTTCCAGTGCACTGCTGGACTCTCACCCACCGCTGCCACGTTGCATGACTGCACATACTGACAGAATGCATTTTGTATATGAGTAGAGTAGTATGTTTAGTCTCCTGTCTATGATGCGTCCCTTTGCACTCCTGTTGTCCCTTTGTCATGTGTCCCTTTGGCATGTCCTCATGTCACTACATGAGTTGTCAACATGTTCCTGCACCAATGTCACCACCATCACTTTAATTGCACTTGGTGAAATAAGTTATTGTGATTCTTATTTCTGATTTTTCCCTGTGCTTCTCCAAATCCTGGAAGCCAATACGACTTGCCACGGTAACCTAGCATCACTTTCCTAAACAGAGCCGGGAATGGACTTCGACTGGAAGTAACTGACAAGAACCCGAAAGTAAAAAGGAGGACAGCCATGTTGTAAAAGTTGACATCTTTCTTTGGCAATTCTGAACTTTCCTGATTCCAACGTTGGAAATGTTGAAATGGATTTTGAAGAGACACTATACTCTTCATTTGAATAGAGAAATTCAGATTATGACAGGAAGGGGCTGGTAAAAAGAAGAAACTTCCTGGGAAATCATGATGCTGGAAGATTGACAGTTATCTGAATAATGGCACACTCACATTTCCTCTTTCTACTGAATCCAGAACAGCAGATGATTGCCATAATACAATAAATATACTGTTCATAAAACATTTTATATATGACAATTAATCTTGCTTCTACCACAGAGTGAGATCAACCCAAAATACTCAAACAATGGTGGGTTTTCTTTACAAAAATAGCTGTACAGCACGCAAATTAGTAAATCACTGAGAGGTGAGACATCCAAGGCCTCAGAGGTCACCAGCTGTGACCTCCAGAAACAAATGATTTCAACAGCAGTGTAATTACTTTTACATACTTTTACCAGGTGGCCTTGACCTCTACTGGTGGTGGACTAAATTCATCTGCAGGGAGCCAAAAGGACCACAACCCCACACACTGACCCTAACCTTATCACCATGGCAATGTTGTCTAGGTTAACAAGATGCCTTAAGGGGGTGTTAGTCAGACAAAACAGACCTGGAAAAGACATTTCACCCAATCTTACTGTCTGTACGCAATATTGCAGCGTTCCAAGCCTGTTCTGACAACTCTGAAACCATCTAGGTTATACCAGTGTGTGTGTGTGTGTGTGTGTGTGTGTGTGTGTGTGTGGTGTGTGTAGTGTAGTGTTTTAGAAAACTCACCACAGTGCAACAGAGAGGCCAGAACCACCAGAGGAGGGCTAACACCAGGAGCAGCATCAGGATGAGCAGCGCTATTGCCAGGATGGTCCCATCAGACTGTAGCAAACACAGAGATGTCAACACACTGTCTGATGCATAGAGCACTCAATGGATCTACAGCAGATAGCTTGATGGAGTCAGTTATGTATTCCCACATATGGATGATGTAAAATGAAATCATGCTGGTGAAAATAAAGCATCAGTGCATGCAAGGATAATATAACACAAAGGATAATTGACACACATCCCTGTTGATAATACTGTTAATACCCAAATACTGTGACTCTGCTAATGCTAATGAATTGCACTGCATTGTATTAGTTTCACAGTTTTGTTTTGTATTGCTGCTCTGGTTTTGGTTATTGTTGGCCAGGTTTTTAAAGTGGAATGATGATAAAGTTGGCGCTGAAGTGAAGTGTTGGCATATTGTACTCACACAGCCCACAGTGGTAATGGTGACTGAGCTGGAGATGAAACTGAGACCTTCGTTCATACTGACATAGAGGTTGGCTGCCCTGGGAAAGACAGAGATAAATGGCTCAGCAGCCCCTCAGAAAAACAGAGTAGACGGGGTTATGTGAAACCCCACATTTATTTCAATATGGGACTTACATTCCCTCATCTTGCAGTATTGGTGCGGGGCAGAGAAGATACGTATCTTCCACGATCAGAGGCTTCACCACTAGAGAAGAAGAAGGAAAAGGGTCACAAAATGGTTCAAACATCAGCCAAACATCCCAGCATTCAGTAGTGTCCACTGACATACCAAGCTCCTCCATCAGGCGCTTTTAACGTTTGGATACCAAGGAATCATAAACCCATATCACCTCTCAGATTATGTCATTGTTTAGCCCTGGTTGAGATTAGTTCACTGACTGTTCGGCTTCAGACGACTTCACTTAATTAGATGATAAGTACTGTATGAGAGAAGAGAGATCATGATGGAAGCAGTTAAATGATGTCATATCTTTGCCTGTAACTCGATTAACAAAGCGGATGAAAGACAAACAAATGCTTATTTGTCTTCTGTCTGGAGACATCTGTAGCTCTCTAAAAACACAAATAGAAGCTATTTGACCATAGCTTTTGTTTTTGAGGCAGTTTTCTAGGTTCTCTACGCTCTCCAGCTGGCTTTTAGGAAAACAGATCCAACAAGCGTCGTCGCCCAAGCCTGTCTGTTTATCCTGGCCAAGGGAGAGCATACCCCAGAACTGAGGAAATCAACACGAGAGCCGCATGGGCCGCGGCTACTCCTCTCTAGAAACACCATGCAAGATGGAGGGGAGCGGATCAGCACCGCCAAAAACAGCTCCAAGCCAATATAAACTGGGCCACATATCCCACTCAGATTTCATCTCCGCACCCACCTTGCACTCTGAATGCCCTTTCACTATTAAAGAAGGACTAAGAGGGCTGAAGGCCTAAAACAGGATGTAAACAGTAAAGAGCTGATGGGGCCCGATTCACTGCAGTCATCAGGTTTCCACTGTTTAATCCCCTCGGGATGAAGATGCTGGCAAACGCCCCTGCTTCATCTCACATTGTTTTATTGGCCTGTTTACTCCCCAAGCGTAGAGAAAGGTCTTGTTTTACTGTGAGGTGCAGACATGTGCCCAGGGTTTAAGCTCACTCACTAAACTACATGGAATTAACTGCTTGTGAAGATCACAGAGGAAGGACATTTAAATTGGGTGACTGTCCACAAGGTCAATACAGCAAAACAGCAGCATGTTTCACTTGCTGGAGTAATTAAACTTGGGATTAGTTGTATTTCAAAACAAAATCGATACAGTAATTAAAGTCTTGTTACCCACTCTTCCCATAGCTCAGTGTTGCTCACTGCGCCATGGCTGCAACATCTGTCACCAAAAGAATGGATGAATCAACTCTGCCCTGCCAAATCCCACAGGGCCTGACTCTATTTGCTGCCACTTTTCCTGGAGACATAGACTCAAACATCTATTCAGACACACATTGCTGCTGTCCCTTTCGCCATTTCATATTTGCAAAGTATGGAAAAGGGGTGGAGTGGAGGAGGAATATTGAGAGTCAGGGAGTGCAAGAAAAGATGCAAGGTAGAGTAGATACGAGAAAAGGTTACAGATGGAAGTCACATTTACCTCTAGGCAATCTAAACGTGACCCAATCATTTTCATTTACAGTTTGCCCCTGAAGTGAAGTAAACAAGTTCCAGAGGACAGAGCGTAAACACTACAGATGTGAATGTGTCTGCAGGAGGAGGATACGCGGCATAATGGGATCGACATGAGGAGATCATTTGACCGAAAATGGTTCCATGTCTTCTGTTTGTCTGGGGGTGTTGGCACTGTTAACCATTTGACTGGCACAGCAATAACACCTGGGAGAACATTATTTACTGTGTGACAGTAATGTGATAACAAGATCAAGGTGCTTCTGCCCATCACTACAGTAAAGAATGTCCTGGGGTATTATAGTTTTAAATGGCTGGCAAGTATACCATCTGAACGTTTTCTTCATCGTGTTATATATGCATGAGAATAATCTAAAAAACCATCGGGAGAAAGCAACAAATGGCATCATATAGTACCTATTCAACTGATCAGACTGCTTGGCTAGAACTATTCTCGATACAAATTGAATGAGAGTCAGTCCTCAGAGAATTCAGTCGTCCTACATTCAGTGGGAGTTGATTTATTTTTTAATAACTTCAGTTGACTGATGGACCCGAGGTCTGCCAGCAACATCAGTATGATCTTGAGTACAGCACTCCATCAGCTGTTTTTGGTAAAAATCATTTCTGGACAAAAGCTCCCATCCTCCCCCTCGGGCTCAGAGGGGCAGACGTTTTGTTTGTGCCTCAACGCTGGCGAATCTCTTGCTTTGTAATTAGACCAGCACCTCCAGCAGATATTGTGGTGTGCATGGTAGGATACGGGTTTAACAACCATTACAGTAGGCCACTTGTAAAGACCACGGGGAAAGTGGATGTACCCTTGAGGCCTTTTCCCCTTTCTTCCATGTGTGTGGCACTGTTTCCCTTTTATCTTTTGTCTCTGGACCCTCTCCAGGCTGTAAAACTAAAGAAATGTGCCCTTTAAAGCAAAAAGCAGTAATACCGATAACAATATCATGGATACTTATTTGCACTTTTGGGAACTTTTGGGCAGTTCAGCGAGATGTAATTAGACATCCTTTACAGTCTCCAACTCATTGATGTGTTATTTCCAGCTGTTCTTAGTTGACCTCAGAGCTGTGTCAGTGTGTAGTCAGGTAAAATACTCATGTATACCCACAGCGTACATGTACAACATAGAAGGTTCAGCACTGCTGTCATCATCTATTCATCATCACTTAGATGGTGTTGCACTCACTCTTAGTAAGGGTGTCGTTGATCCGGAAGCTGCACAGGACCTTGTCGACATTTCGGGCATGGAGGAATCCATTTCCTCTCACCACCACCTGGAAAGACTCTGAGGAGAAACCCAACAGTCAACTGAAAGTCTCTTGACAATGGAGCCTATTTTTGCCATTCAAGGTAACACCCAAACTCATCATCACCTCAGTTACACACTCCTGAAAACCACTATTGACTTTTCACAGGGGTCAGTTGAAATCGCCACACTGAATGAAGACTTTGTGTTAATCTTGCTTCTACCACTTCTACCATTAGTCAATCACTGAGAGGTGAGACCTCCAAGGCCTCAGAGGTCACCAGCTGTGACCTCCACAAACAAATTATTTCAACAGCAGTGTAATTACTTTTACACACTTTTATTAGGTGGCCTTGGCCTCTACTGGTGGTGGACTAAATTCATCTGCAGGGAGCTGAAAGGGCCACGGCCCCACACACTGACCCTAACCTTATCACCATAGCAATGTTGTCAATGTTGTCTTTTTGACAGTTTTTCTGTGTCAAAAAGACTGTGAGTTGTAGACATGTGGGTATAATGCTAAGGTTCCTCTGGAGCCAATACCACAAACCCCAAAACATGTCATGTTAACGCTTCCTTTTGCAATGAGGAAAGTGGTGGTCTTGTGTAAAACAATGTACTATGACTGAATAGCATTACGCACTGGAAGAGGGGAGATGATTTGTGTCTAAAATTGCTGTAGCTGATGTTGGCATAGGTCAGGGCTAAATCATCCAGGACATATTAAGCTGTTGCTACTGTGTGTGGCCATTATTTACACTGGCCCTCATGAGACAGCTTATGTCTGTACTTCCTATAATGAATAATAAAAATGAAGTAAATATGCCCCTCCTTACCTCCTGCACAGATACTGGAGGGCTCTGCTGCTAGGATCTCAATACAGGACTTCTTCAGGATCTGAGGAGGAGAGGTGAAAGGGATCACGGATGAGTTTAGTTTTCTATTGGTCGTCATTTAAAACTGTCCAGCTCAGTGTCTTAGTGTGTCTCTTAGAGGTGGTGGTATGTGACCTTGCTGATGTTATACCCCAAACTACAGTTATGACTTATGTGGTCATTAGTTAACCTTTTGCTACTGTGTTCTCAGGCGATATCTTGTCATCCAGGCTTTAAGTTGCCATTTGCTCTCATTTGTGTTCAGCATGCATGTATTTAACACCCACTCTCCAGGAAACTATGCACCGTAACCCTGAAGAAGGGACCGATTTATGACCCACTGCCCTGCTTACTGGAGACAGAGCCAAGCACTTTCAACGTGTTGTTAATCTGCTCCAGATGACAGTCAGCTGCCTGACCTTTCACACCGCTCAACAAATCTCGTAGCCAAGCGAAAACAGCCCCTCCATGACAAAATGTTTTTCATTCCTCAAACCAGCGGATACAAAAATATAAGCCAATACCATTGAGATGGACCTTAAGAGATACAATACACACTCTTTGATCCTGTTTGGCTAGACTCCAGCAGCACAGATCAAAAGTAGGGAAGTCACAGTGGCAGGAGGTTTTCCTGGAATCCTGTCCCTGGCAAGACTTGATGGACGGAATCGTTTCAGGTCCTCTAAACCTATTTTGTCTCATTTCCTGTGCGCAATTTGATCAGTGTGTTGATGGACTGAGGAAGAAGTTACTGTGATGGAAGAGATGATATGAATTCTTTATATGCACAATGATTTCCTGTGGACCTCCAAGGCATGTTACCTTTCAACTCTTTAGCGATCTTCTTTATGGCACTATATTTTACATCAGTGCTGCTTGGATGTGTGTGTGGGCAGATCGGAACTGCTTACCGAATCAATGACCCCCTGCAAAGCCTCAAATCCATCATTCACAGGGAAGACATGGTCCTTGCTGTCAGCAATCTTTGCCAGCTAATGAAGACAACAGTCAAATCACAAGTTAAAGGAACAGTTCGCCCCAAATCAAAAGTAAATGTAAAGCACCTTGTGACACATCCTAAAAACATTGGTTTAGGGTATTTCACTATTTTCAAAATAAAGGTTTGACTTACAAAGCTATGAATTTATGACCTCACTCCATTTTGTCAAATCAAGGTACAGGGTAAAAGGTAGTGAAAACACACCTGCGTTTCATTGAAGTCCTTCACCCCCACGCAGTAAACTGAGGCACCCAGACTTCGGGAGCGGTTGGCCTATCAGGTATTCACAGATTCACAAAAACAGGAAGACGCTCAACACCTGGGTTCAATTACACCTCTGCATTTCACAACATCGACCAACACATCATCACTCAGGCTTGTGTTTGTCTGACTTTAACAAGAGTTTAGAAAATGTTGCGCAATACCATGTTGTTGTTGAGTAATACTATTTTGTATCACATAACTATTGAAATGTCAGAATTGCCAAACAGAACACACAAGCCAAATTTTGCATTTCCAATGGAAACTGATGCCGGTGTTGACACTGAACGACAACCTAAGACCTCACACAGTTGCCATGAGGGAACTTTTCAAGCTACCGGAGATGTCAGCCTCATTCCATCAATATCAGACCTGCCGTCCTTGTTGCCTGCATGTGTCTGAGGACGTCCAAAGCTGGTTAAACAGTCTCAGCTTTGCACGCCTGCACCTGCACTCCCTGAATGGTTTAAGGAAATAAATCATTGGTTCCCGTTGCAGATGTGTGGAGAACGACTGGGCCCGTTTCATTCATGGGGCAGATGGGATGTATAAATCTGACAGACACTCGGACCCGTTTTTAACCCCACTAAAGATGGGGGATCAAAGTGGTGATGTATAAGGTGTCAGTGTTTGATCTGGGCCGTCACGTGCACGCGTCATATGTTTCACCTGTTTACAATTTAGGTGACCTATCTAACCTCTCTCACCTCTCTCTCTCTTACCTCTCTCTCAGCATAGTAGAAGAGATCCTCATGCAGCTCTCCATCTGTGAGAGCAATGATAACACTGGCAGTGCGATAACCTGCAGACATAGAGCATTTGGTCATACCTGCAGCAATTTAAGTCTTACCCTGTGTAATGACAATGAAATAAACCACTCATTGTTATCATTATAAACCAACCAATACACCAACAATAGATTATTGCTTTTTTGTAATATGATGCAAAACCTAGATGCTTTCACAGATAATCCACAATCCACTCCAACTATATTTTTATTGTTGTTTGAATTGCTCGTTAAGGAAATAAACTACCTCACTGAAGAATGTTCTAGGCCTCTCATTGGGAAATAAACACACTCATACTGAGCTGTCAAAGTGGTGATCCCAGGTCAACTAGCAAATCCAAACTCTCACACTTGCAGACATACATTGTAGTTAGTGATGTACTGGTAAATTAAAAGGTGGGTAAACTATGACCTCCGGTCATCAGGCGAGGCAAACATCCACCGATAGCAATAAAAATCAATTATACTTTCAGGAAAGCTGATTTATGCTTTTTATCCTTAAAAGATTTAAATAAATCTACGAAGGCTCAAAACTATTCTGCAAGTAAAAAGGTGGTTAAAGTGAGTTTACATCCCTGACTGCAGTAGAAACAATAGACTTTCAACAATGTGAAGAATAAAACCAATGAACTACACACCTTCAGAGTTCCCATAGTATATCTGCTCACTGGCCTGTAAAAGAAGAGAAGCTGGATTGAAACTATCAACTAGCGTGCAGTCAACAAAGTTCTAATAGAGCCATTTTGGCTCTGGACCGTGGGATGTCTGATCTTGAACCAGAACAGAGATAGAGTAGATGCCAGCACAGAGTTGGACAAACAGGCAGCTCACCCTCTGGATGCCCTCATGCATGAAGGTGTCTCCCCCTGGAAGTACCCTCTGGAGCTCCTCCAGACCTTTGCGAATGCGCTCCCTGAGCCAAACAGACAAAAGTCAAGCTAATCCACATTGCTGATGTGTCTGATTAGAAACTCATTTTCTCAGATCATTGGTTAATTTACCTCTGACAAAAAAAACAGCCATAATAAAGCGTGGTAAGATAACCTGTTACACAAGGCCAGCATTTTCAGAAAATACTGACCATGTGTAACAGATGAGAGAATTGAAACAATATTAGGATCTATTGGCTCAGGACACTGTCACGCAGATAGAGGGGAAGTATGCCTTTTGTTCAGTTAGATAGCAGGAAAGCCATAAACTGAAATCGTTTTGTGGAAACTTTGCCTAGGGAAAGAATAGACACATAAGCAGCCCGCAATGTGTTGAAAACCACATGTTGAGGCAGTGATCCAGACTGCCGACAGTATAGACAGATCACAGTGTGGGAAAGTATCAGTTTTGATTCTCTTCCTAGTAATATTGGATCTTGAGGGATCCTAACTGTGTGTGAACTGTGTCAAATCCGATATTATTTTCGTTTCATTAGCAGATATGTGTCGGCAAGACAGCTGAATAATAGAGAATTAAGGCTTTAAAGGAATTTTGAGAGAGTGTGTCCACCCACCTGTCCTCTGTCAGCCTCATTAAAATCCTCCCCTCAGTGGAGAACACAATGAAGGACATCCGCAACTGTGGACTGAGATGAGGAATACATACTCAGTAATCAATTCTGTATTACCAGAGTGTTTATGTTCATGTCTCGTTTTTGTGGCTAGATTTCTTTAGCCTGTCATGTGACCAGGCCTAACAACTTCTTTTTTTACCTTATGAATTTGTGAGCCAGATGTTCTACAAAGTGGTAGATTTCGGTCCAGTGATTCTGCACACTCCCAGATCTGCAAAGAGAAATGACAAAGTAATTTGAGGATTATTTATCTGAACCACCACATTTGCCGGCTACGTGTCATTTGTGTACTAGTAGCTTTAATGACTTGAGTACTGTTAAAATTGACATTGAGCTGTTTTATAGGAGGTGGACTAGTGCAGTAGTGGAGCCTCTTTGTTGTGTAGATGCCCATACTACATCTCTTCCACTTTTTTATCCTCAGGTCAGGAGAACAGAAAGAGCCTATAGAATAACTTTGACTCATTGAATATTTTGGACAGCACTGTGATCTTAGGCTGAGTAGCAATGACGTCACACTTCTCAGATTACTGTTAATGTCTTTATAATGCACCCGCCATGATCTCAGTGTTATTGGAGTCAGATAAATTAACCCTCATTATGCCTACATGCCTGAGCAGCTCTGTGTTCAAATTTAGGTCAATCTGGATGTTAAGTGTCTTGCAACTCTTTTCCCACTTACAATCAGCTTACAAAATGAAAACGGTGCTGTTTCTTTTCACTCATTACATGGAGTTCTTATTGGATCGTATGGTGTCGGCCACAAAGTCCCCATGTGTTTCATTTTAATCTGCAAACTATAACCTCACTGATGCCCCCAGAAATTATTACCTATACAGAAATAAAGATAAAAGGAGTAAAGGCTTAGGAGGGGAGAAACTTATCAGTGTGGAAAAACACCAATTCATTGTCTATAGCCCTCAAGATGACTCTTTAAAGTTATCTATTGTTGTGGGTTAATAATTAATAGCTTTTGAAATAGTTTGACTTTAGATAGATACATAAATAGAATTTTTGTCAAGTGCATTTTTGTGTAGTATGTATCACTGTGGAGTCTTATCACAATTTCCTTCATTTATACTCTGATTTTACCAACCTCCCCACCCCGCCTCCCTGCAGCATTTCTCAAAACACCTCTTTTTCCATTGTTACCGTGACACAAGTCCCAGCACAAACAGCCCAGCCAATAGGCTGAAACGTGGGAACATCTGGACCTAATGGAGAAAGGGTTGTGCAGACACAGAGAAGATAGACAAGAGGAGATATCAGACAGATATTGCAGGAGGACAGTAAGACATTGCAAGACAACAGGTAGGGCAGGAAGAGGACAAGTCAAACTACGAGACCATGACTGCAGAAAAGACAGATAAAAGAAAAGTAGAGGAACAGCAAATGCAACAACCCTGTGAAATAGATTGATGTCCAACAATAAATGCTGTCAGCTCACACATAGTAGTATGATTCTCTGCCTGCAAAACACAGCTCACAGTAACAATTACTCTCTATTACCCACAATTGCTTAATTTCCCCTCAGCTAAACAGCAGTACGCCTGGAGCTGGCATTCACATGTAGGACAAATGGAAAATCCATCACCGTCTCTTGTGAGACGAGACTTTCTAAACAGTGGAGTGAGAGGACAGGGAGATGAAAATATCTGATCCAGAGCACAACACTCCAAGTTCATCTTCCAGATCAGAAAGATAATCAGTTGAAAAAGTTGGATGACACATTTCTCGACCCAGTTGGCAAAGATGGTGGTTTGTGGTAAAAAAACAAAAAAACAACTCCCAGCCAGGTTTTCAAAACACAAATCTCTTAAAGCAATCGCTCTGACTCAGTCCAAGGACAATAGCACAGATAAGCAATAATGTCCATGCCAAAGGACTCATGCACGCATTTACCTACACAGGAGGATGAACATATTTCTTTCCCCACATCTTACAGTAATATATTCTTTGGCATTTCTTTAA
The DNA here is from genome assembly GCA_900660455.1 of Gephyroberyx darwinii. NCBI lineage: Eukaryota > Metazoa > Chordata > Actinopteri > Trachichthyiformes > Trachichthyidae > Gephyroberyx > Gephyroberyx darwinii. The sequence goes on along the minus strand of CABFOQ010048209.1, from coordinate 2,608 downwards.
AACGTTTTAAAGAGGTTATTGTGAGTGATTCTACCATGTGTGTCACAGACCCTCCATGAAAGCCCTGAAGTCTGTTTTCAGCTTCCCCTAAGGCCTGGCTGTAGGTGAGAGCATCGATTGAGAGAAAAACGTCATTGATGAGATCACGCACATCCTGTTTATGTCTGTGTCATTTATAAAGCGTGGCTAGGGGCTCCATTCCCCCTGGAAGTAACACGGGGTTACTCAGGGTTAAAGGTTCGATTCCCACTGGGGAGTCCACCAAGTGGCATGTTATGTTGATGATGAAGATGAAACTACAGTGCACAGACTGCACAGCCTCCAGTTGACTGGGGAACCAGTGAATACCTAATACGCCACTATTCACCACCATCTGTGGACCTGTGCCATGCTGAAGAGTAATTTAAGACCTATCAAAGCATCTTATCATCAATCCATTCCTTCCTCCAGGGAGCAGACACTTGCCCTTTAAATAATGCTGAGCAAAAACAAGGTTGTTCTGTGGAATGATACGGGAGTCTATGACGTTAATCTCAACTCGGATACTTTTCCAACATGACACGATGCCAGGGGGTGTAACAAAAACAAAACGATGATGACGTCATGACAACCTTTGCAGACCTACCGTTACTTACACTGATAGGAGCACATCCTATTGTCCAACGTGAAATAAAGCAGCAACTGCTCATTGCAAAATGCTATAACAACTTCACTGAGTATGAATGATTATGAATACTGAATTTGATTCGTTTTGCTTGAAGGTCAGCAGGAGAGGCAGGTGAGTGGAAAGTTCACACATTGGAGATAAATGCAACTTACATGGCTTGGCAACACAAAGTAAATAATATTCTGACTGACATATCAACTGATCTCCTTCATCGGTTTAACTTTATTATGCATGGTTTTCACTTAGAAACCATCCTATCCCCCCCCCCTCCGCACGCACACACACACACACATACCCCTGAAATGTGTCAGGTATAGGAGAGTGACCAACTCACTTGTCCAGAACAAAATAGAGATCAAATCCTCCAAAGCACAAGGATGAGCCAGGCTGCGTTCTGTCTTGGTTCTGTCCAGCATTTCCAGCAGTAAGAACCACCAGCACAGCTCCAAACACTACAGGGAACCAGGACACTCTGCTCCAGCACAAAGGCATTATTCCAGTTTGAGAAACTCTCATTCAGATGAGATGATGAATGCAACCAACTTCAACGAGAAAAAAAAAAAAAACAAGAAAAAAGTGGCAAAAATAATCCTTGCAGATTGTTCCTTCAATCCTCTAGGAGATTCTTCAGCATTGCAAAGAGCAGTAATCCAAAGGAGTGCAGTGAGGGTAACTATGAGGTTGAAGTGGAGGGGGGAGAGAATGCATGAATGTTGTGGATCCGATCTGTCTTAATTTAGTCAGGAGACTCTCATTACAGGGTCCAAGACAGCATGCACAAAGATGAAGTGAGCCTCGCAGCCTCACACTCTTGCTTCTTTTTGTTTATTATCATACGGTCATGAGTCGTGTATTCCAGACAGCTCCTCAGAGCACTAGATCACTGGATGTCTAAGTCACAGTCTCTTTGCAAAAGTTGACCCTCTCTCCCTCTCTCTTTCCTTCTCTCTCTGGAGAAGAAGAGGGTGATGAAGACAATGCAGTGGAAACCTGAATATCTTTATGGTGGAAACACTAGCACCTCTTGGCTTGTACTGACACCTAGTGGTGATAAGTGGCTGTCAACCATCTTTAAACCACTAAATAAACCTGCCTGTAGATCTGCAGCATGGGCTGGAGAGTGAAAGAGGCACAGAGAGACTGGGCTATCTCTGGTTGATTATTGCTTCTTTTATTGACTGCTCATTGGTCATTGCTAATTGATTAATGAGGTTAATAGACAGCATATTGGTAACAATAAAAACATGATCTTTTGCTACATTTGATGCCATAAACAATAATTACACTTTGATTAGGGTAATTAGACATGTGCATTTGCCCCAATAACCTTCTTAAAGACGCTGTTTTAAGTATAAATGAAAGTTCCACCTGTAGTGGACATTTTTTGAGCATGTTACCTAGAGCACAGTAGCCTAGAGGTTACATGATTAAAGCTGACATGAGATCAGACTCTTGCATTATACATGAATTCTTGAGCTGTATCTTATCAGTTCCTCAGATTATAGGACCCTTCATGTCACAGGAAGGGTCCTATTGGCTGACGCAGTAATCCGCCCCTTCCAATGAAGTATATCTGCAGGAGGCAAGAGTAAACATTTGTTGACCACAAACATTGGCCAATAAATAAACAGAACACAGGGAACATGTAATGGACTTTCAGGAAACTGCATCCACCTATTAGCAGAATTGGCACTTCTTTACAAAAAAACAATGAGATGGTGCTTAATTATCTTTTATATAAAATGGCTAGTCCAAGTTACCTGCCAACAACAGAAATGCACATGCATGTAAATATTGTATTCACACTCCTTTAAGACAAACTCTACACAAAGTGGACATCAGTGTAGGCTAAATGAAATATCAGCACAGCATGGTTGGAAATGATTTACTTTGTTATGTGTAACTGAGAATGAAAATACCTTCACGTGTAAAGTTTTAATT
>CABFOQ010048204.1:7811-50584 GCA_900660455.1 Gephyroberyx darwinii | reverse complement strand
ATCACTTATTAATAATAGTAATTATTAGCATAATTGCTCCCGATGGTCAGGCGAGCACCTTGCATGGTAGCTCACTGCTATCGGTGTGTGAATGGGTGAATGAGAGGCATATGTTGTAAAGCGCTTTGGAGAAAAGCGCTATATAAATGCAGTCCATTTACCATTTACCAAGAAATATCGATACCTTTTATAACTCCTAGACACAAATTAGCTCTTTTTAAGACTAAGATGAGACTAAAGGCATTTTCTCCTTCTCAAATTCAACCACAACAACCACATAAAAGCTCATGTTGATCTCACTCTGATAAAACAAGAGATCTCCAAATGATCTCAAATCAGTCTTATTTAACTCTCCTATAGAGAAAGATCTCAAAGAAAACTCAATACTGTTTCCAATTGAAGCCATGGAGCCAACAGCCATATAGTAGTATAGGAGCATATTATCATTACATGTCACGTTAGCATCCTCACATGTATCTCTCCAAGTCTCTCCAGAACCCTTTCTCTCTCTGTTATCTTCTCAGTGCTCCTAAGGTTTTTAGGAGAAACATTTCAGATGAAGGTGAGCAGCTTTTTCCTCTGGTATCTTATATTCTAATCATGCCATGAATCAGGACTGAACATAATATTTATATTTCTACTGTCTGACACATATTCCAAGGAAGGCATACAAGATTAATATTCTTAGCTAGATAATACATTCAGAGTTTTGATTTACAAACTCTCTATTGCAGACACCAAATATTAGGGTTATCAGAAGTATTTGGTGTTATTCGAGAACATTATTGGTGTTAGGGTGTGATACAGTTTTTCTTTGGTCTGAACCATCGTGGAAAAGTTTTTGTAAGACTTTGTTTTTGTATTCGATTCGTTTCAGTACTCACTGCCCAATTACAAGAAAAAAAGGGCTTTTAATCAAAAGTAGCTTGTCGTTCGCTCGTAGCTAGTTGTTTGGTTGAAAGAGCTGGTCCCTAGCCCTTTCCAAGGTATAACTGCAACTAATGATAATTTACATTTATCATTCTTTGAGTCTGGTGCTGCTAGGTTGATCATTCAGTTAGGGAGTGAAACCGAAGGTAACTGTGGTCTGTCAGAAAGAAAATAGACATATCCCTCGACATGACCATATCAATATGATGTGATTCACTTGACAGTAAGACAATATTATCAAGTGATCTGGCTCTTTTTGTCTTCTGTGTAGGATTGATAGAGTGACATGCCTCTGACCATCAAAGGCCAGGATGACCATCAAAGGCAGCTAGCATTGATCCATATCTTCACTGCATTATGGAATTGGATTAAAGCAACATTTAGTGCACAAACATTTAGACATCAAAACATCAGCCGTTGCTTGGAGACTAGTGCCCTGGCTAAGAGTGTGCACAGAGAGAGAGATGGTTGATGGGTAGATTGACATACATACAGAGAGAGTACCACAAAAGAATGAAATTCCCATTCTGTTTGTTTTGATAGGCAGTTGTACTCTGTTATTCATTATTCGTAGAGAGGCATTTCTTTAAGGTTCCTCACATGATTATCCTACAAATTGGCTTTGGCTTTTTTCATTACAGAAAAAAAAGTCATCATATTTTGAGTCCTGTGTCCAGGCTAAAGTCTAAAGGTGACCGGAACGCCTTGCCTAAGGGGCTCAGGGTGGCAGTCAGTTTCATCTTTTAAATCCCTTCTTAAAAATTGCTTTTATCATAAGGCCTTTCTGTCATATTTGGCTTTTACTTATTGTATCCTTGTTGCCTTATCTGATATTTATTTATTCCTTTTGTTTTGTCTGTTTGGCTTTTACTGTTCTTTACCTCATTGTTCTTTCTGTCTTATTTATCTTATTCTGTCTTGTTTATGTCTTTGTCATTGGTGACTTTTATTTTTCTTGGTTGTGAATCGCTTTGTAACCTTGTTTAGAAAAGTGCTATATAAATAAAGATTATTGTTATTATTATTATTGCTTTTTTGACATATAGTAATGGGATGGTGAAGCTGAAACCTTAGGATCTGGACTCCAAGGCTATCCCTGAGTGGACCACAAGCTATGCTCATGTTTTCTGAATTACAGTTATATCGTACACCCAAAATATATAGATGATAGCTTTGTTGGCAAAGCGGGAGAATTAGTTACAATTTAAAAAATGGAAAATATTGTTCATATTTGTCCTGATTGGTCCTGAAGGCCTTGAAAATCTCTGAATTGCACGAATGACCCTATAAGATAAGCCATAAAATTCAAGTGCATCTGAGAACACCTCGTAAATCCACAACAGTGGAACAGAGAATGCCATGCTAACCCGTACAGTGTCACTTGAAAAGTTGCTCCATTTTGTCTTAATATAGCAACAAAATAGGAGGAATGGGAGACTCTTCATCAAATGTAGTACAGTATAATGACATGATGGAGTACCTTTTCAAAAAATGTTTGGTTTGGCGCTTTCGTGATATTTTTTGCAGGCTTTGTTGGTTTCAGATACACTTGATGCCTATGGCATTGATGAATTAGGACAAAGTTCCCACCAAATATGTCAGTAATGGACCTGGTGAGGGACCTGTGTAACCACTCAGCAGCTCATAAAATGCATCAGGCCAAAAAATATCATTTGCACAGTTACACACAAGGCAAAAAAGAAAGATTAACAAAGGTAAGTTTAAAAGTTCTCATCAGTAACTTAAGTGGATATTAAATGTTTTAATATGTTTTGGATTTTCATTTTACAGATGACCATCCTAATCCTAACCATCCCAATCCTTTCATTAGCTGTTTGATGTAATACTGATGTAATTTCTGATATCTGTCCATTTTTTTTTAGCAAAACAATCTAATAGCCATTTATGTCAGCCTAAATGCTATACAACAAAGCAAACAGTGGGGGCAAAGTGGTTTCATTTCTGTATTTATTTAATATGGTTTAAATTTGGAGAACTGGGATAGACAGGTCAATCTGTGAAAAGGCTTTTCGTCATATTGCAATATCCACTCTTTTTCACACTTAGATGAATTTCTTATATGCCCAGTGGCAACAAGAGAACACAAAAATAAAGAAATCACAGATCTTAATTCCCTATTCCTTTAAATGAAGCCACAGTTTGCATCTTCCAGCAAGCTGCACCAGAGACTAGCAGCCCTAATGGAATCTGCTCATTCATCTTTAGTTCAAAAACCAGACTAAGGAACACCCAGAAGAGCTTTGTCTATAGATGTAAGCCTGTGCTTTTATTCATAGACAAAAGTTTAGTTATCAATAACATTTTGCATTCAACTGGAAATCAATGTGATGATATGCATGTGCAAATTTAAGACTAACTATGGGATTGTGCTCATTTTAGTCAGCTCTTAGGAGCACACAAGGTTATTTATTCATACTTAAATGTCTGTGTGATTAAATACAGATTATTCTGGATTTTTCTCTTTTCAGTACTTCATATTTTTTGTTATACAAAATATTAATATATTGGATTGACTGATAAAGATTGGCAAAGATATTTAGTTCCAACTTATCTAAATGGAAGTAATCAGTTGAAGAGATAGAACGAGTGAAACATCTAACAGACAGAATGAATTTTAAAACTATTTGAAAATGGATCACGTGATGGTCCCTGCTGTTTTCCATGATATTAATGTAAAAAGTATTCAAACGAGAAGCTGAACTCCTGAGCATTCAAATCTAAACTCACACTGGAGTGTGGGGAGACCTGAGTGCATAATACAGTAACAAAAAAAGTAGCCACAAGGGGGCATTTGCTGACACCTTGGTTTGAGACAGGTCATTAAGAATAACAACATTGGGTAACCATGAGCATGGTAAACAAACAATTAAAACAATAAACACAACTGAATACTTGGTTATGCTAAAAAAAAAAGTGGAGTATTTATATACCTAGAACATAATGAATAACTAGATTTCATAACTATGTTTTTAAAATTCATACTGAAGTTTTGCTTGCAACACAAACCCACTGATTCAACACATGAAAATATATCCCCCAAATTGTTATTGATCATAACTGCATACAGAAAGTCAGCAAGTTTCTTTAGACATAGTCATATGTAAAATGAAAAAATACATACACATATATATGAAAAACAAACATATAGACACAAATAAAAGGTATACTATAACCAGAATCTCATATGATTGAAAGGAAGGCTCCCCCAGTCCTATTCATTTAGCAAGTAAATGGTCCTCACTACCCCTTCTCTTATCTCTGAATAAAGCCAATCAGTGTGGCTGGCTGAGCAGTCAAAGCAGAGAGCCAGGGAAGCACCTGGCCTTACAAGGCTATCTGATTAGAAGAGGTTGCAGGCCAGGCTAAGCCAGACCAGGCCAGGCAGTGGCAGGGGCAGGGCAGATCTGGAGTGAAATGAACTAAACCAGGCTAATTCTATTGCATCATGGCCTCCCTTAGAGGCTTAAAGCAGGGAACAGCGGGCTCCAAATCAAAGCAATGCCATAGCATTGACCTATGGGGCCTTATCAACTCAAAAGTCAGGAATGAGAACACAGCTCTTTGGACACCTTTGTAGTTGACAAACAATAGATGCAGTGGTTCAGAGCAGTTCATTTATGCTCTCTGAAGCATGCATTTAATAATCAAACTATAAATGCTCAATCTATGCTGTCCACAACGGTGTTTACTAAAGACCGTCCACCTGCCTATTTTATCTCAAGTGAAGATAGTAAGAATGTTCAGACTGATACAGTAGAAGGGAGGCATTGGAGAGAAGGTTCTGCACACAGAAAATAAAGGTTTCATTCATGGTCATTCGTCATTTCAGTCGTGGTATTGTTTTGCTTTGATTTGAGTTTTTTGGGAGATAAAATATTTTAAGAACAATTTGTGTCACCGAAAGGAATGAAAGGTACAAACAGCGCTAAACAATGGAGCATATACATATAGCAGACAGGTCCCTGGTTTGACAGTTCTTTGATCCCTTGGACAATGGCTAAGGGGGAAAAGTATGAAAAAAGAAGTTTAATTGGTAATACCTGTGGTATATGTAATGAATATGTAATCTAGCATGGTTGGATGACAAAGTGTTGACAAAGTGGCCTGCAGCAGCAACCGAGAGTAGATGAACAGAAATCAATTCTTTACATAAAAAAACTTATTCTGAGTACAAGTTAGGGCAGCTAGGGGGGGTGAGAGATTGGGAAATGCAGGCAGACATATGCCAATAACTTAGTGTCCTTCCAGAGATAGTTAGCACCATTGAAAGACATGACCTGGTGTTGAGGTTCAACACTTAGTGGGTTACTAATTGTGCCATGACAAAATGTAGTGGATGAGGCAAGTGGAGGGAAAAAGCTGAGATATACTGAACTAGCCAAACAACACAACTGGAAATCCAAGGTACACCTTGTGGCGGTTGGGTGCTGCAGATTTGTAACCCCATCCACAACTAGTTTAGTGAAGAAGTTATAGGTATTCATGGTCAGGGCTAACATTAGGCAATAAAAGCAGTTTAGAAGCAGCGGAAAAGATCAGCCAGTGATGCAGCCAGAAAAGACATAAGTTGGGGTCCAAAGTATGAAAACACACATTAATATAGGTGTCTTCATTTATCATATGATTATATAAGTATGGTTGCACATTTGGGTACTCATACACTATCCACAGATCCTGATGCGATACGTTGTGCATAGTTAACTCTGATGCTTGTTAATACAATGTTATTTCTGAGGAAGACAGGGAAGTTTCCAGGCAGAAAGGGCAGGAGTCCCATTAGCCTATTGTTTCAGAAATACTGTTAGTCATCTTGCAAAGTGTACGCCTAAGTGTAGGCGCAGCGTACTGTAAGTGTGTACGTGTAATGTAGGTCTGATCAATGCCATGAGTACGTTTAGAGAGTGGTTCTGGGGTGCCAGATTTACTGCTGAGCTTCCTAGAGGGCTCTAATTTAAGAAGGGTCCCTTTTGATAAATCCAGTGAAGAACAGTGAGTTTGCCTGTTGCGTGATGTCATCAAAACTCATTTACATACAAAGAGGATTACTGGGGTTTAAAATTGCTGGCTTGCTTGACAGATTAAAATGTTCTATGTGAACAAAATGCTGCCTAACCAAAAACCTTATTTTTCATGTGTTGACTGACAGAGGTGGGCGTATTTACAGAGGAGTGGACCTTAACCACCTGTCTCTAAGGATTGCTACATGCATTCAAACTTATGAAGTTCCTGCTCCGTCAGACATGTGGAACTTCATCCCCTGCTGATTTAGTCATCTGTCTTCTCTTCTCTCAGTTGCCACCTATACTGCTTATACTAGTACACTGCTCATGTGGCCACGCCCTGTTTCAAAAGTGTGTGAAAGGCTGTGCATGAATGGGGTGGTACTGTAGAGTGGGTTGGTGGGTGGGTGAGCTATTTGTTTTGGGGTAAACAGTTCAGTGGCTATGGAGCATTGCTTTTCACCTACACTACATGCAGGAAATGATGGAATGCTGTAACTGCACTGTGCTCACTAAGATAAGAACGGCAGGAATTCATATATCCATAATTTAGCTTTCATCACTTGGCCCAGTAACCTACAAAATGCAATCCGACCTGGTTTCACTGACACTGAAACCTTTTCATATGACCACATTTTCTGAATGCTACGCATGTGATGTACACAAAGCTCTGATGTAATGCTTTGAACTATTTTACAGTTTACTATATATGCTGGAATTCATTGTGAGCTCTCTGGATACACCAAAGTTATATTTAACAATGAGCTTGTGAACACTCAGCAAATGAATCACTACCGTGACTTCTAAGGTGCCGAGCTGGCGTTATATAGTACTGCATTCATCTTTGGAGAAAAGCAGGGATTGCTCACTACAGAGGTCTTTATTGTATTTGCATAGATACAACTGCCTTTTGATGATAAATCATTTGTTATTGAGGGAAGAGGCGAATAGAGGAGGAGAATAAAGAGGGTGATAAAAGGTGTTTTGAAAGCAGCTACTACTAAGCTATACCATGTAGAGCACATCCAAGAGATTATGGAATTAAGAAGAAAGAGACAAATGAACCAAAATTGCAAAATGGAATGTTCTTGAAAGACAATCCCATATTCTAAAAAAAGAAGACTTGAATCACGCACCTCCCTCTGTTTCTCCCTCAGCTAAACATGCACAGACCGGTGTTACAGGTGTTGATGGATGTCCTCAGAAGGGCAGTCGTTCATCTTCATAGATCCCTTTCTTTAGAGGGATTGGTGTCAAAACACTGGCAGCAAATGGATGACTTGTTCAGACAGGACCAAACACAGTTGTGTGTTTGACTGGGTTCTATGTCTATAACTCTTTGAATTCCCATTTGTCGTAGTTTTTGTCTGTACTGTGCCTTCCACAACGTTTGGTATAATGATAAGGACTGGAGAAGAAAGCTAATGTTATTTGTTTTCTCCAATTTTAGTGAACATGTACAATTAAAGCAAGCAGTGGAACCATGTACAAGGTGTTACATGACACCACGTAATGCGTGAGTCCTTTATCTGAACTTGTATTAAACATTGTATTTATTTGTAATAATCATTGTTACATGAAAATGTGAGATGCCCCATAGCTCTGTGGTAGGCTCAGGGATGTAGTGGAGCCTAAATCCAGCCAAATTTAGTTTACCAACCTTTTTATTTGCAGAATATAGGTTATCCACCCTTTTAGACTGACATAAAATTAAAGTGTTATAAATCAATAGCATATAACACAGAAAGTTGTATCAAACTGATTGAGTTATATGAAGAGAGGGTCTCATTAAGGGAAAAAACATAACTTATTGCTTTTCTGAAAATGTTCAGAAAATTTGCCTGGTGTCTGTTACCCTTATGATGATAACCAACTGGAGGGCATAGTTTATCCACCTTGTTATTTACTACATCACTGGGTAGATTGAGGTATAAGCTTGATCTAAGAAGAAACAATGCTGATGTGCTAGCAGATGTAGAGCTGCTGTAGCTAGAAATGCTATGGGTAGGCTGATGATTAAGAACTGACTCTTCAGGAAGTTTCTCCACACTGCATCGCTAGATGTAGGCCTGGTTTCAACAAAAGAATTCCCCTCCTCTCTGCCTTTTGAATTCGGCGTGTCCTGTGAAGTCATATGTTGCCTTAAAGTGCTGTCGGAAATATTGTAATCAAGAATTATGTGCACGTGAAAGACTGGGAAAGACGGAATTTTTCTATGATGTGACTTATCGGGCGTGTTTCTTAAATGAAAAATTAAAATTCCTATGTTATTGTTTGTCATTATTTGTAAATAATTATTGTTGATGTATATTCACTGCTGTATGTTTACTGTTTCTTAATTTTTAGTTGGTTGGAAATTACAACAAAAATACTTGTGAATAATAATTACAACATCAGCTACACCGTTGGATACATATTATTATTTCTGTCTAAAACCACTTGGATGCGGGACAAGTGGAATTTACGACTTCGATTATCGGAAGAAGGAGCTTCCGAGGCGCCCTGAAGGCAACAATAGTGGAGCTTTTTTTTTTGCCCCTTGTCCCTGCTGTCCAGGCTGGCTGTTTGGCTCGGGATGACGCCACCTTTCGCTCCGCCCCAAAGCAAACTCGCTCTTTGCGTTCATTTCATTCCTCTTCTCATTCCGAGCATTCTTCGCATCTCTGACAGTGCGCTAGCGATTCACCTACACCTTACTGGCTGGCCCAGAAACACTAGAATAACTTGACATAGTTTTTAAAAAAAAAAATTAAATAATATCACATTAAAAAGGGGGTGATTTAAAAAAAAAAAATGAAATATCAATAACGGAGGTGTTTGAGGTAAGTTTCAATGTAGTTAATGGTATGCAAACTGAGTTCTGTTAGTGAGATTTAGTTAATTCTTTCGGAATATTGGACAATCGTGTTTAATAAAATACTGATTTATCCAGGGCTTTACAGTTTAGCCCACAGCGTTAAATATGGTTAAGTATTTCCATCGCTGAGATAGATGGCCGATTCTTGTCGCTGTTGCAACAGGGTGCTCACTTTGTCCACTCAGTGTTGTAGCCTATTGCACTGACATAGCACGAAAATCTTTGACATTTTTTACATTTTTGGAGAAGCCTGACCATACGCCCCTATTAAGCCTATAATGCAGTATGCCCTGTGCCAGAACCTCAGAAACTCCCAAAGCACTCCAGGATATACTAAAACGTACAAATACTGCATCAATAACATTTTTTGGACAAGATGACGGTTATAAACGTTGCTGTTTTCCTCTCCGTAGTTGGATCAGCCGGGAGTTGGAGATTTCACCGGAGCATTTTCGGACCACCTCGAAAACATTGTGTTGAAAGACTTGTTGCTTCAACACGTTTGACGGTGCATTTTTTTAATCGTCATCGAAGTTTTGTGTAAGTAGTATGTTTTTTTTGTTATTTGTCACATCATGCTACAGCGCTACATGTTGTACTCAAAAAAGCCGATTCAACCAGGGAAAGGTTAACGTTAGCCCAAACTCCTTTATTGTTTAATGTTGCGGGATGGATAAAATCTCGCCTCATTTTAGATATGTCCTTTCCTTGAATCTGGTTTTTAAAAAATGACCATTTTAACGAAAACCATACAGCAAACTGCACATTTATGGGTCTCGGGTTCTGCCATTTATGCGGGATTTTACAAATAATTATGTTATCAAGGCCTAGTCCTGTCTCAATTGAAGTCTATGGATTTCGACCCAGCGTTGGAGAAGAAAAGTATCCTCCAATTGATTTTTATGGCGATACTCGTGTTTGAAATAGACTAGGCTACTGTAATTGAAAGTATAAACTATGATCTATGAGACAGCATCGATGTGTAAGTAGATGTAGAGCTGCTTTAGCTGTGTTTGTAGCTTTTATTTGGGCTTTCCCTTATTGTTTTCCATATCCGTCTTTTTTTCGGGAAATGCCTGCTCAGCTAAAACTGAAGTCCTAATCGTACGGGGTGGGCCAGCTGTGGCAGCCATCAGGGTGGTACAAAGTTTTTGCTCAGTTTCCCGATTATTTGATTCCCCTCAGTCTGGAGTGTGAAAAAAATGCACTAAGGTATGGGCCAGTGAAAGGGGAGAATTAGGCTAATAGATATCATTAGCTTGCAGTGACAATAGGGATGACAATCATATTGCACCAAGCATCGAGAGTGAATCTTTGTAGTTTGACTTTCAGTTGTCTCCACTTTCTCCTACACTTGACTGAAAATGTGCATTTTGTTCAATTCTCAGACTTTCCTTGCTTCAGTCAGGTCATTAGGCCACACACTTACACCGTTTTGATATGTAGCTGCAATTCAAACTAGGTGTATTTGTTTTTTTAATACTTGTATTACAGTTTGTTGAGGATTATACAAAAATGTTCACGCTCCCTTCTTCATTTTACCTTTCACTCTCCAGTAGTGAGCGTTCAGCAAGTTTCTCAGCCCAGCAAACTAGACCTCTCTTACAGTCAGTCATAACGAGGCTGATTTTGATCTCTAGTTGCTCCAATCATATTTCATTGTCAGCTTGAGGAGAATGACTAATTGCCTGGTAAATAAATTGAATTCAGTGACAGTTGGTGCTCACTCAGCTCAGCAGAAGTGACACAGCTGAGTGATTAGAAAAAATGACTACAAGTATAACTTGTGTAACTACAAGTTGTTGGCTGCATTAGATAGGTTTCCCACTCTTTCCCTTTTTATGGGAAAGAGGCTGGTTATGGTCAGTGTTCAAGTTCTCTGCCATGCCATGTAAGAGTAGAATTATTTTATGAAAACAAGCTCCTTCATAATCTCATACTGTAAAATATGTCCTTTGCTGCAGTACATTTCAGTGTAGCTCCATGGAAACGGGTCAGACACAATATTTTTTGTTGATTCCTCTAACATGGCTATTATCATTTACAATAAACAGATTGACTACAGTCAGACATGGACAGACAGACCAGACATGTCACAATGTTAAGAAGTAAATCTGCTTGCTGGGGTGAAAAAAATGTAGGGGTAGAAATAGATGCTTTGTTTTCAGCTTATGTAACTAGTGGACCTGTTGGACGGTAGCCTGCATAACATTTTCAAGTGCAAGAATAGGATATTGTCTTTGTGTGACCTTATGAGTCTCTACTTTTGAAGCTGGGAGTCCCCATGCGTTCTTCAAAACATCTGCTTAATCACAAGTGTGGAAATGTTAATAAATACTATCAGATTTTCTTTTCTTTTCTTTCCTCTCTCTTCTTTTTACTCTTCTTTTTTACTTGTTGAGGTTTGAGGAGTAAAGAAAAATGTAGCCTTTCAGTTGTGAAATGCAGACAGAATAATGTGCCTTGCTGAGATGCGAGTGGATTGTGTTACGTCTTGGAGCAAAGTGAGACTAGTCTTTCTTCCAACTGTCCATACTGAGAGTGTATAAGAGTTGTCGACTTGCAGAGGACAATTTTGTTCTCAAACTCCTTTTGTCACGTTGTGCTCCTGGCATCAGTGCAAATATCAATGTTTGCTCTTGCTTTATGAGCACAAATATTTCATGCTAACCGTCATTTGTCAAACTTTGCTTACTACATTATGCATCTAGGATTTTCTGTTGCCAGCAACAGGCTCTTGTGACCATGGCACCATATGGTACTTGTACACTTCAGATAAGATATCTATCTCCTGACCTTATCAATAGCCTTGTATTTTAAAGTGCTTCATTTAAAGTTGGGAACTCTTGCTGTGTTTGTGTGTGTGCATGGAAGTGAACTGGTTTGTGAAATTACAAACAATTTATGCAGTTTTTGCAGTATTGGTGCATTAATTATGAGTTTATGAACAGGTTTTTACTAAGAACACATAGAGGTGTAATTACTGTATTTCCAAGTAGTAGAGTCTAGGGATGGTCCTTAAGCCAAATATTATTTTGGAACAATGTCCCTGATTGATAAGGAATATAATTGTTGATTCCTTTTATTGATGCTGAAGTGTTATGAAGACTCATTATTCTACAAAATAAATCCAAACTATTGCCCTAATGAACCACTCTAAGAGCGTCTAGTGACTGATATTATCATCATTAGAATAATAAGTATAACCTATACTTGACCATTTTGATGCCTAGCGCATTAAGAGATTCAAGTGCAAGAGGAGAAAGTGAAAGAGATAAAGATGCAGGGTGGGTGATACACTGGCATGCTTGAGCGACAATGTTAGTTAGGGTTAGGAAGCACTTGTGCACGCTGTGCTCCCTGCAACAGGTGAGAGAAAACAACAAGTGGTGGTATTCTCCTTGTAAATACATAGAATGACCTTATTTCTGCGGTGATTTTGTGGTGGAGCAGGGATTTAAACAGTTGATGGCCAAAATCAGTGCATGCTCACAGAAGAACAAAAAAAATGCCCACAAAGTTGGATGCCTCATATCATATATCTAACTATGAATGTGTGTCAGTTAAAATGCTACAATGGTTGAGAAAGACTGAAAAAAAATCACAGTTATTTCAGAGTTATTTCTTGGCCATATGCTTATATCACTCATAATACAATTCAAATGTATCTAGCCTACCTAAATAAACAATACACTGGATGCATAAAATAATAAAGTACTATAGAGAAATAATGTAGATTTGTTCAGGGTTACCTCACATACAAAATAATATTTTAATTTCTGCTAGTATTAACGACAAATAGATCATAAATGGTTTCTGTGGTCTTTTTGGGTGGGTAGTGTGAATGCTCGTCTGTGAAATTCCTCGTGGGAATATGAACACACAATGTATTCCACTGTTAATTTAATTAAAAAGATAACATGCAGTATTCATTTTTGTAACAAAAATGTTGGTTGCTTAAAGATCTGTGATGTGTAATTTAATCTAGACACAGGGTCATTAATTGACATTAGATGTGACATTTTGCAAGGGTAGAAGCACATCAAAACAAGCATGCTTAAAAAGAGGACACTCCTGCAGGCTTCCAGACTGTGTGTGCCCTGAGGTAAACCCTGGTCGAGAAAAGGAATTTTAGAGTATGGGCTGCTGCTCAGTAGTTTGAGCAAGGCCCCAGTGAGGCCAGTGTAGAGTGCCACCAAAAAGGAAAAGCTGGCTCAAAGCCACTGACGTCATCTAAGTAAATCTGCTACAGTACTGCAGCCATAAAATGACTGCCAGCTACTGAGTGCACTTTGGCCTTGTCAACCACCTTACTAAGTGCGATATCATTTTTTTCTACATATACATAGCCTATTTATGGAAAACAGGCTATGTTTAAGTCTACTCCCATATTGCTTGGGCTAGGCCTATATAAAATTTTGCCTCTTCATTCTAAAGAAACTAGTGACGTGACCACTCAAGAATGGAGCCTTGCTAGTGCTAAGTCTTATAGAAAGCATAACATGTCTGAGCTGTTCTGATCTTTATAATGAAACCCCTGAATCAACATTTAACTATTATAACCTTATAATTCATACTATATATCAGTCTCAGTTACCCGGGGAGGGAAAACAAAAATAATGTTGACAAAATAAAGTCTTAATCACCCATTATTAAATGCAGTGATTCAGAAGTCACTGGGACACTGTGACATATACTTTCTCTACTTTCCATTTTACTCCCAGTTATTATTTGTATAAAAAGACAAATAAATGAGCTGCCTCATGATCGGACACAGATGAAAAGCAATATATAATCCGTGAATCATTAGATGAGTCAGTTTCTGAAACCACTATAAACATTTGAGTTCTTGGCTACAGTGAGGGCAGGAAATCCAGGCTTCAACAACTTCCTCTCCCAGTGCTGGCCATAGTAGCGGTAGTGGTTTAGAGTGTTCAGCTTCCCACTAGCGAAAGGAAGATGTACGCCCATGGAACAAAGGCACACAGTCACTTCATTTACTGAAGCTGTTTATAATTTGTGGCCTGTATTCAAATGTGGGCTATCCAGTCTCTCTGGCACCATATTCCCCAGTCATTGCTTGTAATAAATCCCCACAAGACCTTTCATCAATGGCTGCTGTATTGTTATCATGGCCGACACAGATCAGGCAGCCTCTCTCTGCCCTGAAGGTGCCCTGGATTCAGCGGAGGCACAGATAGACTGGAGGGTGAGCTCCCAACATTAATATGCCGGCTGTGCCCAGTGCGTTAGGTTGGAATCCTAGCTGCGGCACAGCAATGCAAAGCCTTATTTTCCTAACTTAGTTCTCTGTGTATATAAATAGTAGGCGTTTTCAACGGTGATCGCTGGCTGTGTTATATGATTACATCTTCTAAACAGGTTAGCTGCTCTATCGATGAACAATACATCTATCATTGGCTTGTTGTTTTTGGCATATCTTTATCAGGCAAAACACTATTTCAGTTATTTTCTTTTTAGAGGTTCAAGCTTACAGATGTTCAGACAAGTTATGTTTATTGGAAGCATATTCAGTCTATCCTGTTTTATATAAAGGCAGTAGATTTAATCAAGGTGACTGAGTTTTCATAATAGCCAAACTCTGGCCCTGGTAGAGAAATATTCAATAAAACATGGATTAATCCAATGTTATTCACTAAAGTTTGGAAGGGAGCAACATTATTTTTAGGTTGGGACCTAAAAATAGTGGCATAGTGTCTAACTAAATTACTGTCCTTCAACTAAGTTGCCCATAAAAATGCATTGGAAGTTTTCTTTGTTTCTTCTCCTCTAACATTATCAATTGAATGCCAAAAAAATGACAAATCTAAATGATTTGTCTTCAGTCAATAAGTGCATTGATCTCAAAAATTCAAATTGTATTGACGAATCAGAGATCTTTAAAATAGGAAACTCACTGTTAGTTTACTGCAGGATTTTTGTATCCTCTCATCCATTTATCCTGCTCACACATGGAGGGCCTGAGTCTACTAGTCTCCGTTTGGCCACATGAGACGGGCATTTGGTAAAATTAGTCAGGCTACACAAGATTTTACATTTGGCTTCAATCTGACTTCAGAATTGCCAATAAACTTATAAGGATTCAAGAACATCTTGTAGTGTAGGCAGCATTGTGGTATAGAGCTATTTTCAAGTGCAAGTCCCAGAGGTTTTTAATGACATATTTGTCTTGATGACCTGCTTTTAACCATTCACATCAAAATGATTTATCTGCAATGTTATTAGAAATTGCCAATTCAGGTAAACACAGCATGCTGTCCTAGAAGGCCAGATAGGCTAAATTACCTGAGCCCCTGTAAATTTGTTCGAGCAAGGAATTGTTGTACTGTGTATGCAGACTTTTTGTAGCGTCGACTCACTTAGAAAATCCATGATTGATTTCTACTGTATAATGCAAAAATGGAGGAGCTCCGAAAAGGGTCCCAAGAGCCAATTATAATGTGTGGGAACTGTGTTGAGAATCAAGAATTTGATCGCTTTCAGTAAGTTATGTGATTAGTCTGCAGAGAACACTTAATTAGAAAGGCTCATGCAATGACTATAGGAAATGCTTTCCATACTAGGTCCTTGTTTATCAAAACACCTGATGAAGTTTCTTGGGAGCCATATACAGAACTTTGTGTAGTTAAATTGAATTTCTTGTAGCTTCATAGGTACACTGTGTCGCTTATATCCAGACTGTACTTTGAGTAGTAATAAACAAAGCAAAAATCCAAGAGAAAATCATCCATGCAATGAAAAGCAAAGCAAATTATTTTCTTAAAATATATTTTACTCAACTTTTCTGCTGCTACCACCTCTGAAGAGATGTCCAGTCTGATATGAAGGACTATGAAGCACAAGGGAAGAAGAAAGGAGAGGAGAGGATGTATGAAAAGAGAGAAGAAAGAAAGCACTATAGAAGGGGAGGAAGGAAGACTAGAGTACAGGAAAAAAGAGATGAGAGTCAGTGTGGATTGGCAGAGCCGAATGCAAATGGTGGCCTTCATGCTCATCACTGTGATTTGTTTTTTCATGCCCATCCGCACGCGTCCTGAATGAGCCAGCGGCCAGCCCTCAGCCTGCTCTGCTCTCATAACTGTCAGGAGATCCTTTATCTGACGGACCTTTATTTACAGCTTTAATTTCCTGAGCTTTATGTATTCTGCTTTCACTCCACACCAGTGTGACATGGGTGTATGCAGTCTGGAATGTACTGCATATTTTTGAAAGGAGCATGTCTTCTGAGGTTTCATTACATTTAATGTTAGGATGGCAAATTATGTTTTATTTTTAGAAATGTTGCCGTTAGACACCCGAGGACAGGGATCTATCAACAGAATAATGAGAGATGTTGTCTCTTTGATTTATAGTTAATTTAACCGCTGATGCTCCGAGTGGAAGCTCTTTAACTATGCTTCCTTTCTGGGCTGCAGGCATATCTGATGTGTTGCCAGGTCATGTTGTTGCTACCTGTTTCTGAGTCTAAGGCAGGTAGAGAGGGCTGCTTTGACAGCACCTGTAAATCAATCCCATTCACTGGCAAACAAAGATTGATCCCAGAGTGGCCTGATGGTTGCTGGGTGGTGGGATCCAGGCCTCAGATTTGAGTGGGATCATATCAGACGGATTCACTGCACCTAAGCCTGCTGGTTTAAAGAGGCATGAAATAAACACTAGGCCATTGCCAATAACAGAGCAAGCATTAGCAAGCTTTCTAGCTACTCCAGTGGACCTTTGGAAATTGGTATTGAAAAGCTTGCTCATTCATTTATCAGTTCTCTACACCCTGTAGATTTATTCATGAAACCTAGAGGAAAATCCAATACAAAATAGATCAATGGTTTTGTCTTGTGTACAGCAAGAAATTCTTATGTAGTTTAATGATAAAGACTGTTTGGAAATTCCCCCGTTATAGCTATGCTAGTTAGCATAGCCTCCATTCTGTTGTTTTGTCTTTTATGGAATTGCAATATGTCAAATATGTGCCACAAAAAATGTTTTTATTGAAGACTGAGGCTCATACTCATCACGCCACTTGTTTTCAGGATAGTAATTTGTTTTGGATGGTGGCTGCATGCCCTGAACCTTACCTTGAATGGTGCTGCCTTTAAAATAAATTCAAAGAATATCTCTATAGATTTTTATTTTTGAATACTCTCTGTACCCCGTATCTCAACATCCTCAAACAAAAATGTGCTTTCTGCCATTCATTCCATGAATACACTATTCCAGAATCCAGAGATAATTAATTTGTTTTAATGACATAAACTAATTGGACTTTCAGTAATGTCTGTCATTGTAAATGTGCATAATTGGTTACGTATTGCTCAAAGTGGAATACTTTTGATTTGACATTGCTGCAATAATTATGCAAAGGCCAGGATATGTCTTTACAACACGCTGAAAACATTGAGTTTGTAATCACATGGTAATTATAGTTTTCCACAGCGTAGCCTTAACTACTGTGGGCCATTATGGGGTGCACAAAAGTCATTCACAGAATCATTATTGCACCCTCTGAGATAACGGCACAAAAGAACTCCACATGGAAAATTACATTTGAGACCTCTCATCTGCTATTTCATTACCTTGCTCTGTCTGATGGGTGAAATGGGTTCTCTTAATTTAAGGAGCTGGATTCCAGCTTTGCGAGTGGTTTATGTAATCTGACGATAAGTGTAATTTCCCATAATGCCATGTCACAGCTACTACCCTGCCTGGCTACCACATTCACTTGTTGCATTGCAGGCTATCTCCACCCTGCATCTCACACATAAGACAATTTCCATGGTGTACACACCACAAAGACAGGAGTATGCAATTATCTGTTAGCCTCAAGTGTTTCTACAGGTGACATTCATACCTTCCTCTGGCAGTCGTAATTAGTCCACAGATTCTGAGGCACTAAGAGACCACCTCAATAGGCAACTCTGTTAGGTTATTCACACATCCCACAGCTCAAAAGCACCGATGTCACGGGATGCAAAGGAAACAATGTATAGAATATGGTTAGGACTTTTAAAGATTCAATAGATAATATATTAATACATAAACATAGGTCAACTTACTGATAACTGATTTTGGCAGTTTAGATAAACCTTTTTTTTAAAAAACAAAACAAAAAACCTTTAAGTAAGTAGGCTCACCTGCTACCATGCACACATTGATAACACCAACACTTTCACAACCCCCCATACAAACACACACACTGGTGATAATTTGACATTTTGTAAACAACATTTTAGTTTTGACAATATGGAATCTAGGAAAGGAATAAAGGGAATTAAAGAGGGAGATGATGTTTTGCCCATGTAGGCCAAAGTGGAGCTGGCACTGCAGCAGTGTCTTACAGATATCAGACGGTGACGTTTTATTTTAGCAGTATAATGAAATTCTTCAACAATGGTATAACAAAAACTTTTGAAGTCAATGTATTTAGGCCATGTAGTACATGCCTCAGGTTATTTTCAAACAGGTTAGATCATGCACTGAACAAAAGGTCCTTTTCATTTACTTAAAAACATTGTGTACATTGGTTCATGTTTGAAATGTGTTCCATCAATGCAGATTAGCTTTCATTTGCGTTCAACCAACACTGTAACAACAAAAACTGCAAAGACATTTCTGTAATTTTTGTTAACAGTATTTACTCTTAGAAAAGTATCCAGTAAAAACCTTTAAAGTCAAACCGGAGACTGCTCTTCATAAGACTGGATTCTCTGAGAAACGTCCACAATCATATCAAGCAATAACATGGCATGTGAGAGAGAAACACATTTCCCTTTTGTTCCTCAATGTGTTGCACGTTTGCAACTGAACAGTAATGAGAATATCTCATGTTGATTTAAATGTCAAAGTGAAAAACAAATTTTCACTGCTTTGATCCATGACAGAAAGAGAAAAAAAACGTCCAAAATGAGACTTGCCATTGTCAAAGTCCTTGTATTAATAACACTGCTTTTTCTCTACAGCACATATGTGATAAAGCCAACTTAAGTGTAGGAGGGAAGTAGTGATATCAAATACCCTATAGAAAAGATAGGGTCTACTATGTCCAAAAACAATGGGGGGAAAACTATAATCAAATCCCAGTTATGCTTGAACAAATCAAGGCAATAATAATGCGATGATGAAGTCTCGACGCCATATTCCACAGCATTGCAGCTGTAAAAGCCACACTACCCAAGTCCTACAGCACCTTCACGTCCCTCCAGGACAATCCCCACGTCCTCCGTGTCGTCACCGGCAGCCCAGAGTGGTCATATTGATGGCTGGCTGGATGAGGTCTTCATCCATGCCCTATAGAAGAAACATTGTCAAGTCAAAGTTCTGATAGGTTTATCAAATCATGCTGACTGACACCAAGGGAAACTTGAATGTGTTTTGAATTACTCTACATGGGCTATACATTCACCTACCTCATACTCCTTCACAAGATTTCCTGGATCTTCACTGAGGTAGATGCAGAATCGCTTTATGATACATTCTCTTTCTGTGTCAGTGTTGTCATTTTGGGTAGAGTGGAGAAAAACACAAACGGCAATCAGTCATTTGATTAGTATACAGTCGTGCTTTTGATCTTGTGACATCAATTGTATAAAAAACATTTAGTTGTCATATCTATGAGCAGAATAGAGCCATGGATGCCATGATGCTTTTGAGTCTTTTGCCTTGCTGTCCTCCTTTCTTGTGGAATATCTTCAGAAGGTTATCAGAGTGCACATACAGCTGGGAGAGAAATTTGGACTACAGAGGGATGTTGGTAATGCGCTTAAACTCAGCGTTTACCTGAAAGCACAGGCATAATAACAAAATTACAAAAGATTGAGGTGCGGCAGGCAGGAAGTGTAGCCATCAGATATGCAGCAAGCCTGGAAGGTAAACAGGCAGGCAGTCAACACTAGGACAGGTGGGGTGGGCAGAGCAGTGTGGCAGGCCAGCAGAAAAATGGCAAAGCAGGTAGGTTATCAGGTTAACAAAGGCAAACCGGCAGACTAGCAAGCTGTGCAGCAGACAAGCATTGTGGTGAACAGGCAGGCTATAAAAAAGCATGTAAAATATAGTGTATCAGTAAAAAATATAATCACAAGTTTCCCCCTCCACTATCAACATCATCCATCCCAACAAAGCCAACAAATTATCAAGCAATGCAATAAACATGACAGACATAATTGACATACCGTTCGCTTAAAAGCGTACCTCCTGTATGCAAATAGTATAAAATGGCAGCGTACCTGGAGCAATCCACTTAAGTATACAATTACAAATAAAGCAAAAGAAGTTTCATACAAAATTCTTCATCAATGTTATCCTTGTAATAATGTCACTTCAAAATGCATTTGTAATACAAAGTAAAATGTAGCTTCTGTACCATGTAGTAAGTAGTAATTACCTATTTTGTAACTGTATTTACAGTTAACTGTTCTGGACAAATGGGAAAATGTTTTTGAACGACAGAATCAGGCAGTGTGTGATCTTCATGTGTGTGACACCCGTCTTTGCGTGTTGCGTTTTGATTTGACCAGTCTTGTAGTGTGGCCTAGGCTTAAATTACTTTGCAAACTGTCAAAATCCGTAGATGGTCATTTGAATAGTCTAACTTTGTTCACTTCAAAGAGGACATGCTCATGCCATATATGTTTGATATGTTATAGCTAACGTTTGCTAGCTGTAGCTATTCCTGAGCTAAAACATAACTAAACATCAATGTATTGTTTTACAAATGAAGAGATTAAAATGTGTGTCTATGAATTGAATAACAAGTTACTTACATTCTAAATATTTCACTAATTAACTAACTAGTTCATTTTCGTTATATCTGACTGTTAAGTGAAGAATATCGGCAGTACATAATCTGCACATCATTTTGTAATGTTAATACATGTATAGTTAGACCTACAAAACCTTTGTCAGAACCCATAAATGTATTAATTATTTCGACTAATAATGTAAATTATGTGTTGATCATTAGCAAGTAATGCTTAAATCAATCATAGATTATTCATGAATGTTAAGTTGTTGCACTAGACTGTGCCCATGTTTTACTCATGTATTATAAATGAATTGTTAGCACATTCTTTAAACATCTGTTAAACAGGTTTTTGCAGCCATTAAGCTAAAGTTGAACATATTCATCATGTACAAACATGTATTAGGGTTTTTAAGCCATATGTAAGCTTTAACGTTTCCTGAGTATTAATTTATGAATGTGTTGTAAATGTATTGCTGCTCATTAGGGGCAACAAACAGTTTTACTAATCTAAAATTGCAACAAATAACAGTCTATTTCTAAAGTGTAATAAGCTAGTTGTTGCTATCCGGATGAAGGAAAGATAGAAATGATGATGCAGTAATAGCAAATTGCTTTATTAACATAGCAGCCATATTTGATTTACATCATACTTGGGATGGGAAACACTACCCAAAAGACAAAGAAATTCAAATGTACTCCAAAATCATTGTTCAATATCGGAGGCCAAATTACAAAGGAAGGATCAAATCAAAGGCAATATCAACTAGATTGAAGGCAAACATTTTGAATTTACATCTTGTATCCATCTCTCTTCATTATCCTATTCTTTGATCTTCAATCCCATTTTATTGAGTTCATTCATCACTCCTATCATCATATTCTATACACAATCATATGACCAAAACAGTTAGAAAACCACTAGGTAACGAAGTATCACGGTGTCTTGAGGTACTAGCAAACCTGTGGCAAATCACTCTGTACACTTATGGAACTGTAACCTGTAAGCATCCCAAGAGATTGGTCGATTGGTGCATCCTGTATGTCTGAAATTGGGTTTTTCTAGCGGGGAATAAGTGCAAGTGCATACAGCTCTTGATATCTGATGACTGAAGTGATCCTTTCAGCCACGCCAAACAAGCTAGCTAGCTGGCTGGCTAGAGATTCCTGTCGCCAGACTCCTTTAAGAGCGTCTGGGACCCTCATGGTTACATGACCGACAGGGTATAGTGCCGTAATGTAATGCATATGTAAGCCAGTGGCAGCGGCAAAACAAACCTAAACATGACAATCATTTACAGTGAGTTCTCACTGAATGTAGTTGAAGTAAATCTACCATAAAGTTAAGTAAATCTGAGAATTCATGCCTATTTTACATGCTGAGCACCGCTGTAAAACAGCAACATCAATATGCCTATAGAATATGTGCATGGCTTTCTAATAAAAAGAAAATCACCTTAACAACTCAGAAGATAAGGAAATCTACATGGGCTTTGAATGTTTGTTTTGATACATTTGGCTGTTGAATTATGGAGTGTTTTTCCTCCACCATGTGGCATTCTGTCTTTGTTGTTTCCCGTTTTTCTCCACTGATTCAGAGTGGGCAGGTCGGAAACCTGCCACCAGAAAAGCTGGTATAAAACAAATGCAAACTTCACCCAGTTGGGACATTACTATTGCCTTATTGGGAGCCCTTAGACTCCCTGATACCTCCATGTCAGACATTATTACATAGCCTGCTGTGTAACTAGCTGATGATACATAAATCTGGCAACTGTTACTTCATGAAAATGGTCATCCTAAATGCTGTCAGGTTTGTGGCTTTACCTGTAGCATCCTTTTAATTTGATTGATTTTCCCCTTTAATCGGATCTCGTTTCCCCTTACATTATGCATTATGCAAGAAATGATCGGCATCCTGATGATCTGGTGGTAGAGAAGTGCCCTCTTGAGAAAATATTTCTTATGAAATACTGTAGATGTAAATTATTCAAGTTTATCTGTTTCAGAGTGATCTGAGACATGCTCAGTGATTTAGCCGCTTCAAGATTATTGATTTTTTTTTCTTCCAGATGTTCTCTAACTCATGTTCAGGTTAATAGTCATATACATTGTCGTAATACATTATTGTAATGGCAGTGCAAGGTCAAGCTCATTAAAACTGGCCACAGACAGCGAGAGCTTTTTCGAAAGCCTTCCAGAGGGAAGAAATACTTAACTAGCCTCAGAATCTTTCTTTTTAACTTGCATCAAACTATGTAGGCCTGTGCTGATATATGACAGTAAAATGTATTTCATCTTTGTTGACCCTATCTGAATATTTTAATGCTTTTTAATCTGCAGTACTGATTTTTCCACTAGCAAAGATGGGAGCACTTTCCTTTGCACTGTCCCTGTTGTTTCAAGTGTATATCGCTACTCCTCTCCAGCAGATGTTCTGAGTAGCGTTGTGTTCAGGAAGGAGAGGAGATAGATTTTGGTTTTGACTAGATACATTTAATTAGGAGTTGCATTGCCCTCTGTCAGATGTAAATTGCTCAGTCCTTATGGCTTTGCCTACATTTTGCATTTATTTCCCTTTCCAACAGCTTTTTTGCATTTTCCTGTATTTACCAATATAGCACTGTGAGCAAAATATTTTTCTGCAACAGTATTTACATAATAGTGGTAGTGTAGTTCTCAGTAGTGTTTTTTGTTGTCAGATAGGGCAGAGGGTGGGGCGGAGGGTTCAATAATTTATTGCGTGCATCACCGTAGCAGTATTCATTTCCTGGTGTGACGTGTGAGGAACGCACCTGTGAAAGAGAAGGGGAAACATCAGTGTGCAATAATCAAGCTGGCATGATGTTCATAGCCACAAAGTCACTAAAGAACTCTTAAAGTTTTATGGTTCTACTCTTAACATACAGTCATTTCATAAATGGTGTTATGATTTAACTAGGTATGCCATATTAAGTGATGTATCTGTCATAATTATGAAAAACTATTTGTATTCCTAATAAACCTGTGTAACATCTGAGACAATGGGAAATCCATTTTTGATGTAGCTGGGTATGTGAATTGATGTACAGTGTTTTGAAAGAACAATTATTGGACTAAAGCTAACACTTCAAGTAAAATAGAAAAACATTGTTAAAAAAGATGTCCAAAAATTACTGTTTTTGGTTTGGTTTGGTTTGGTTTGGATTGGAGGGTGATATAGACAAAGCACATGTTTTTCACACTAGTTTTTACTAATACTACTGAAATTCAGACGTGGAAACTAATATTTTTTTAGAACTCCGTCTTGCATCTTGCTATGAAAGTGTAAGCTGGAAGCGATTACCAGTGTATTTCATTATTCAGTTGGGATGAGGGGAGCACATCTAGAAAGAGAGTCCCAGCCTTTTAGTGGTTGAAATGGGAATTTTTCCCCTCCCTCATCAGTTTGTGAGTTAGTTCTGCAGTGTCAGCAGTCAGCACACAAAAACGGAATTCAGTAAAAGCTCTCTCTGCTCTCTGGGAGTTTTTTTTCCAACAGCTTGCTCCCATCCCCCTCTCCCCCTCATGAACTGACATGCTAGAAGAAACATATGCTACTATTCCCACTTCCCAACCGCTTGTGCTGCTTGAATAGAATCTTGCTCAGAGAGGAAGCAGTTGTCTGGAGGGAGAGGGGAGAGATTAGTTAGGGAGAGACGCCTCAGTGAAGTGCTGGTAAAAGTTTTTTATGGAAATAAAAAAATAAAAAATGTCCATTTTATAGGGAATTAGGGGTAAAGACAAAAGAGGTTTTCAGGGCTCCAGATTAGAGATTCACTAGTGTCACTGACATTTTAGTTTGAGGCAACAGCACATAATTATGTGCACAATATTCTTATTTCGATGTTTGTACTGATTTGATAAAAGTATTGCTTTTGAATTGTATTCAGTAATAATAAGTAGCCTAGTTTACATATGTCTAATTAATCTTGAGAGTTTGAGTGAAGGAATATCTCAAATAATAAATTACTTTCTTCTTTTTGCATCAAAGGGGTTCCTCAACACAACCAAAACAGTATTTGCCTAGCAGGCATCTTCAGAAATCCTTCTCAGATGGCAGTATCCTTTGCCTTACCAGATGTCATTACTGACAGCTTTGTGATAGTGTTATAAGTCCTTGCCAGTACAGTTGCTTAAACAAGTTCCCTTGACATTTTGTACTTTTGAATGTGCTGCTAAATTTTTTCAAAATGCATTTTTTGTCTGAGACATTCACAAACTACCCCGTTCTTTCAACTCCGTCAAAGTGGAAGTGAAATTTTAGACTAATGAAGTATAACTTGTATTTAAGCACCATGGTAATGTGTATGGAGAACAGAGCTGCTCGTGGAATGCTGTTTGCATGTTGTGTGTATGTGTGCTTTCTGTCATTGTTGCACAACACGTGTCACTCATGTCAAAACAGAAATCAACAAAATAAAAACATCAAATGACAAATCACAGCCAACTGTTTAGTACAGAGCAGAACAGTTCTTAAATGATTTCTATAAATTGGGGCAATTGTTATCAAAGGTAATATTGACTCCACTCAGAAGGACAGCCTCACTAAAGGGATATTCCATCTGTGAAAAACTATTTCAACCTTCAGGTGTTTGTATTGAACATTAGCATCGTTATCCTCCTGAGTCAGCACTAGCTTGTTTATCACAGTAGTTGGTAACTCCATGACATGCTAACACTAATGTTCGATGCCATATCGGCATTAAAAGGAATCTTCCCCTGGCGAAGTCCCTGAAAAATTCATCAAGAACATCAAAACAAGGTGACAGGACGCTTGTTGGCCTTGTTTCATATACTCAATTATTGATGGCAAAAGGGGGTTAAAGGGGTAAAATTCAGAATCCAGTTTAAACCAAAAAATCCCCATTACAGAACGTGCTATTAAAATTAATTAAAATGTGTTATTAACAGCCCCAGAGTTAATAAAGTTTTGACTGACTTGCACCCTATAATACAGTATATGTTAGTAGATAGGTTGTACTGAAGGGGAGATGTTGATTGCAGAGGAAAGGGAAGGATACTCACTCCTTACACTATGCCAGAACTGTGGGAAGCTCACCTCAGAGAACTTCTTCTTTAGTGAGAGGTCAAACAAGATCTCCACCACATTCCTCATGGCTTGGTAACATGATGCTATCAGTCTCCACTCCAAATGGATCCCATATTTACTGGTTATTGTGCCTGTTCCCCTAGAAAACTTTGCAGTTTCATGAGATTCAACGTATTCTTAAATGCATTTCTGCCTGCTGTGTCCAATTGTTGTGCCTTGTGGCAAGCACTGGGAAACATATTCAGTCTCATGTTGCACACATTTATTTGCCCATAATAACAGTTTTCTCTTAAATCCTTTGATTTTGTCTGTTTGCTTGAACTGGTTGTGTCCCTTCCCTTGCATAGACAAATTCAAAGGTGTTAAGATGCTCATAAACATCTGCAAGATAAGCCAGCCTTTCGAGCCACATGTCGCTGTATTGCTGTCAAACAGCATGACAAGTTCTGTTTTCTAAAAGAAAAGCTGCAAAGTTTGTAGAAGCATGATAGACCTCGAAAGTCACTGCACCTCCACAAGATAGAGCACACATGTAGACACTCACTGCCCATCTCTTCACAAAACATCTGATAATAAAAAGAAAAGAGTTCTTGTGGCTCCTTTAACAAAGTTAACCACCTTCCTAACCTCTTACCAAGTCTCTTGAAGTGCCGGGTCCATGTCCATGGCTACTAATGGTCCATTATTTCCATTTATTGAGGCCACACCATCTGTAGTGATCACAACACACATATCGCAGCTCAGGCCTAATGATACCAAATATAAACCCAGTGTGTTGAGTATAGCTTCGACAGTTACTGTGGTGTGAAGGTCTGCGCTAAAGAGATACTGCTCCTGAAAGTCTTCATACCACACATGCCTCACGTTAGCCAGTAAAATTGCATGATTAGTCACATCTGTAAATTGAAGTTGCAGCTTGTCATAGTCATTTTTCTTGAACGTGCAGTGGTCGGCTGTTTTATGTTATTTGACATGTCATGGATTCGCCTCGTTATGGTGTCCCTGCATAATGATATAGTCCTCAATTAGCTGCGGATTCACCCAGGAACTTCTTGGTCATGTTAACAGCTGCTGGTAAGATTAGACTCTCTCCAACTGCGTGAGCAACATGGTAAAATGCACAAAGGGCCTGTTCTTGAATTGTGCTTGTAATCTGTCTAGTTTTTTGTGATGCCTTCAGGTCTTGCAGCTTTCTTTTAAAAAAAACTCATGTGGCTTCTCTGTGTGGCTCAAGTGTTTCATTTCTAAATGGCACATTAGCTTTGACAGCTTCGTGCTTTCATTTGCCAAAACTTTGCTGCACAAAACACATTGCAGTGTAAACCCATATTTAATATATTTGGGGTCATACTTGTGTTCATTCAAATGATACCATCTCTTTATGGATGACATCAATTCTGTCTTCAATTAAGAAACGTCCTACTGTGGCTGGCCAAGGACATCGGCTATGACAGTTTAATTAGCAACAATGGTTTCATATGGTGTGATTTGGCTTAACATGTGAAATTAAAAACAATGCATTTCAAACAGATGCATTTCAAAATAAAAATCCTGTACCAGAATATATAACATTTTTACATAAAAGTCTGGTGGACCGTCTCTTAATGGCTCCACGACCCACTTTTGGGTTGTGACTCACTGGTTAAGTTGTACAGTGTTTTGTGGACTCTGTTAAGCTTCTATGAAGCTTCCATGTGTGGGATACCTTTCCCATTTTAGGAGGCATTTATCTGGTCTATGAATAATTCTAAATTACTAACTTACTCCATGAGAGAAATGTTTAATTGTTTAAACCCATAACATCTTTGGTAAATCAAGTCAACAACATGGTTGGCGACGGTCTCAGCTTGTTTGGCTGCATCTCCGCTGTATTGTGCTGTCAATTGGGCAGCAGCAGCAGTGTCTTCTGTGTTGTTTTTTTGGATGCAAATGTCTCTGCTGTTCTTCTGTGGAGAGTGACGGGTAGGTTGTGTTTGTTTATTGGGAATTCCAGGTCTCTCCCTAGTCTGCTCCAGGCCTCGGCTTGGAGAGCCCAACCGCCACAATTGATCCCAGCAGCTGGAGCGGCAGCGAGAGCCCTGCCGAGGACATGGAGAGGATGAGTGATTCGGCAGACAAACCCATGGACAATGATGCAGAGGGGGTGTGGAGCCCTGACATTGAACAGAGCTTCCAGGAGGCCCTGGCCATCTACCCTCCTTGTGGGCGCAGGAAGATCATCCTCTCCGATGAGGGAAAGATGTATGGTGAGTACAGACATAGTGTGTGCATGGATGTGTCTGTGTGCAAATGCATTCACTTAATTTCAGCTTAATGTATTAGCTTGTATGCATATACCATCCTCTCTGATGGCGGCCGTACAACCACTACTCTGGTTCACAGAAGTACAAGTCTATAAGTAAAGCAGCGTGAACTCTTAGTCAGTAGCAGATGGCACTGCGGCTGCCACCAGCTGTGCCCCCTCTCCTCCCTCCACTTCCCCCATTCCTGGCTGGGTGATGTCATGGAAAGAGGGAATATTTTCTCTCTGCGGTGTTGGACTGTCTCACAGCCTGTCAGTGTCAAGTGAAAGCAGAAAGCCCCTCAGGGCGTTTGCTTGCAGCTGTCATGTGACCCCACCGGCCAAACAAAATGTAAATTCTAAGAGTTGCAGTGAAACCCCTCAGCTGCCACTACAAAGACGTGGCCTCAGACAACAGCCTCTTCCTTCCCTTCCCTCTTCTCGATACAGGCTGAGAGTGCCAAAGAACCCGAGTCACAGTCCCTCTGCTCTGGATTAGTGCATGACAATGAGGTTTTCCTAGAGACTTTAAAATGATCTCCACTAAGTACATGTCTCACTATTGCCCAGTGGACATTATCAATATGATGCAAACAGTCTGCTGTCTCGTAGACTGTTCAAAAGGACTGTGTAGACTGTGATCAAAAAATGTGAAATATACATTTTATCAAGTTATGCTGGAAATGCAGCCTGGCTCATACTAGTGTATGTGTATGGTGTATACACTCACTGTTTGTGGTTAAATTGTGATTCCTTAAAAGTTTCTCATATGTTATATTCAAATCTGTTGTTTGATATATTCTGTCACTGTTAAAAATCATAGCCAGCGTTATCTGCATGATGTATTCATGTGGAACAATGTGGGGTTTTGCAGATAACCACAAAAATGTAAAATCAAAAAAAATAAAAAATCCTGGGGACTGGCCAGAAAGATTAAACATTCAAATCTACCAATAGAGAGTTTACAGGCTCACCTTGAGCCACCATAAGCTGTATCAGAGCCCTCTTGATGTTTTTGCAGGTCCTTGGTTGCCGATAGAGATCGATAAAGGTCATAAATTACTTTAATGTGATAAAGCATGTTTTATGTCAGAGCATACCTTAAAAAAATGAATATGATTGGGACATTAGGATAATTTAAGAAGCCTGTTGTCTACTTCCATGTTTGTTTCCATTGGGCTTTAAAAGGAATTGCACACAGAATTGTGTTTATTGCTATGCTTGTTTTGGGTTTTTTATTGGGGATTTTGAATGTACCTTGACCTGCTGGAGACACAGGATTGAACAGAGGTCAGTCCTGCCAGATGTGCTGGGTATCTGGTTGCGTATTTGCTCACCAGCAGCATAATGCTTGGACTGGTCTTTCCCAGTCTCGCTGACAATCAGAACTGTTAGCCACTCACAATAAATTGCTTTGAAGACGTGTTTAGGAAGATTAGTGTTGTTTTTTGGAGAGTAAAGGCAGAAGCAGGGGATGCAGTCCTCTCTCTTAAACCAACAGAGTTTGGTGGGACCGTGTAGCAGGGAGCTGATTAAAACCAGTCTGATGTATGAGTGCTTTTTCTGGGGACAGTGCTTGTTGCTCAGCGTAGCAGCTGTTGCTGGGTCCTAGTGCCAATCTCATCATACCGTGAACTGTGACAATCCCCCAAAGCCACTGAGGCATTAAAGGTGCTGTGGGTTTTTCTTGAAGAAGAATTGTGCCACATTTTATTTTGAATAGATTGGTACAATTCAAATTTAGCACATATTGTTTACCAAAAGCAAAATTAGGATCGGTAAAAAGACATATGAATGTGGAGAAAATAATAATCATTAAACATTGACTTTGAGATTGTAGTATATGAGCTTTTTAGGATGACTTGTTACCGTAGCCATATAGGTGTTGAAAGTAGTATGGAACTGCAGCCAGTTAACACTAGAAATACCATGCGGTTCAATGCCGCTCTGTGGCCAAGCGATATTCAGAGGCATCAGGGCTATCTAGCAGTACAGTGTTGATGTTTAGAGTCACTGTAAAACTAAACACTAAACGTTAGAAAACCATATTTTGGAAAAATTCATAAAAGTCAAAGCCAGTATGATTGAGAATTATTAGATGTTAAAAAATCATAATGAACTCTAAATCCTTTAGGGAATGCTTGGAATGCGACTTGTCTCCTCTCTCGTCTTATTCCTCTATACCCAACTTTGAGGTTTTTGTGAGCAAATCTCACACAGAAGTCAGGTGCATTTCACACATTTGTTCATTGCCATATTCCTTGTACATGTGCCTGACACTGTGTCTTCCCTGGAGTGATGGCTGTGAGATGTGTGTCAATATGTCCAAGTGACACAGGCATGTTTGAGACATGTTCTTATGTATTATGTGAACGCAGTCGTGCAGGTCATGCATTGCCTATTTGTTGAATCCAAAAGGTGCTTTCTTGTTTTGTTTCCCTTCTCCCCGTTAGCTAGTTAGTTAGTCTTCATCATCTTCACTGCACTATTGTTCTGAGGGCATGTGAATGATCATATTAGTAGATCAGTAGTTTTGATAGAGTTTTGATGGTGCTCATTGTCTCAATGGATATATGTAATAGCCATCTCATTGTTGAAAAGTACTGGAGGAGGAGAGGGAGAGACATACACACTTTTGGGTACTAGTGGCATGCAGCCCATTGTTCTGGCACTAATGGGGGTATTTTGTGTGGAGAAAATGATCTGTATTAAATTTCTAAGTCATTTTTTTAAATTCTGGGAAAAGTTGTAAAGGGCATTTACAATGTTGAAGAAATGAATTTTTAAATCTCAATGTTCAGTGACATGGATTATTTCTATTGTTGAACTTTATTTTAATATTGCCTCATAGGAGCCACCATGTCTGACAGGAGAGCCAAGAGGAATCTCACAATCGTCCTCTTCATCTTCCCCAGGAATCTCACACCTACCCTTCTCATTATGGCATGTTGGGGTATAAGGTGCCTATTGCATTGTTGCAAGAAATGAAAAATAATAATAACACGACAATAAAATTAAAATTAAAAAAAAAGAAAGAAAGAAAGAATTTGATACCTCTACAGTTACAGCCCTATCCTGGGAGCATTTTACAAAACAAAAGTGTTTTGTTTATCATGTGAATAAGTGTGTTCCTTGCTGCATGCATCAGATTTCCATCAGTGAGGTGCTCCTTGCTAGCAGGGCATCTCTTCCGAATGCCATCAGAGATGATGAGAAACCCCTGAAGTGGTCCTCTGTGCTGTTACAAGGAATTGATTTATCTAAAACATGACAGTGATTTATCTTTAAAGAGGGCAAGGGCTCAGCTAACTATGGTGAGGCTAACATGGCCTACTGCTCCACATCCATAGGGTTTCTAACAAACACAGATAGACAACAGACAAAACCTCTTATGGCATCTGAGATGAAAGATAGGTAAAATGAGACACAGGTACTTTTGTAGTTGAGAGACCCCTGGGAATGGCATAGTGTTCCATACACAGAGCTCATCACAAGAGGAGCCGCCCTGAGTGCCCTTAAGCCCTTTGTTATCCTGGGGCAGAGTGCAGTTAATTAGCAACAGTCTCTATAGCAACTGCCTTGCGGTACAAAACAATGTCTAATTTCTGCTTCTTAGTTTATTGTGGTGTTTACCTTTATCAATGTTTTCTGATGTCCTGATACTAGTGTTGGCTGGCACTGCCTCCATTCTGTGAGGCTAATTGTGACTGGGATGGAAGACACTACAGCTGCATAGTAGGCATTTCCTCTCCTTTGCCATGGCCCCTCAGTTTACTTGAGAAAATATTTTAAAAAAGCACAAGGAAACAAGGGGCACTGGCCTCTAGCCAATGGCCTAAGTGCCTAAGACTCTGCACTTACATAATTCACCTGCTGTGCAAGGTTGCATTCATTTACCCCAGAAATAGGGTTGATATATGAAACAACACGCTTCACTCAAATTCTATGTTTATTCATTGTCTTATGTATTTTCACTTGCCCTGCAAGCTAAATGGCATTGGTGAATTTTCCCTGTTACTGTAGAAAAAAGACTAGAACTGATTTTTTTACTTTGTTTACTGACAAATATGTAAATACATACTCTGTTTTCTAGGCTTCCCCACACCGATACATACATTGTTTTCATTTCCAAGGAGTCCAGCCCCTCAGTTGTATTTGATACATAACCTTGGAAGCCCTTTCTAACAGTTATGACCAGTGAACCAATTTGTGACATAATCACCTCTCATGGGAATTTGGAGGTACTTTTTATGCCTATGTGATTTTCTCTGATCTGGTTCTGATAAACAGCAACAGTCCCCACAATGCATCCAGCTAGCTTCAAAATATTAAACACAGTGACCAAATCAGCGCAGTCCTACTAGGCTATTATATTCACCTTGTAGGCTGGCTGCTAGACACTGGGTGAGATTCAGCCCATGTATGCCTCTGTCCTCACGTGTCTTTTGATGTAAAGCTTTTCCTATTACCACTCTGCTGTTTGCTCTGCCATCTCATCAGTGATCCAGCCTAGACCCCTCCTGTGGGAACTAAGTGGCACTTGGTTTGCAGTGATGCCAAGGATGAGTTAGATATAATGAGCAGACATGGCTTGCCCCCAATGGCCCAGCACTGTGCTCCTCTGGGGCTCATCTCACTGGGCGGAGCATGCTCTGAGACAGAGCGAGCGGACCTGAGCCTCCCTGCTGGGCAGATAATGAGGAATTCTGGGATCAGCTCAGGCTCCCTGAGTCACCTGCATTCACTCAGAATGAAGTGTGAGGAACTTTGGTGCAGGAGCGGCATCGCACACCTCCAGAATAATCCCTCATTTGTTCCATTGTGTGAGTGTAACACTGCCATGTTTTCACACACATGGTAGGGAAAAAAGTCCAATTAATTTATAGTGTACTTCCCCAATAGGAGTTAACTCTCAAACTGTGAACAGTACTGATGGTAAGGGAAGTACGGATTCAGGATTTAAAGATTGAAGTTGTGACAAACTAGAGTTATCTACTCATCATGGGCCACTGTGGAGATGTTTCTATTTCTCTCTTCCCGTTTATCCAATAGCCTACTACTGTGCGTGTCTGTGCCCCAATCACAATCACACGTTTATTTTTTGTTGGGGACAAAGCCTTCAATTGTTTGTTTCTTTTAAATGTTGAAAAGACTGCACTGATGCATTATTAAGGGCTCAAAGGCACATGACAGCCTAGCTTGTAAAATTCGAGGAGGGTACCTTTTTCATGTGGTCTTTATACTGTCACTTTAAACAAAGCTGTTTGCTGACAGTCCTGCTGGAGCTTGTCTGCACCTGTTGTTTTGCACCCCTGGCAAGAGAGAGAGAGAGGAGAGACACACATGGGTCTAATATGAGTGTTTGGACGGTGGGTGACAGAAACATTGGGGTGATAGATGATTTGAGGTCTAGCTGAATTCACCATACTTGTTTTTGAGCCCTTGATTCAATCCCTACATGTTTTTGGCCTATCACCCATTTGTGTTTCTGTTGCTGTGAGAATGTGGAATTAATGAAACTCACCCCAGTTCCTGAGTTCCCCTGTTGCTGAGCAGCAGAATTGATTTTGAAGTGCATATTATTTCTTGGCGGTCTGTTCAGGGGGCAGATTTCACTTGGGCATAACATGTTGTCACTTGCCTGAGATTTCAGTCTCCTGCCCACAGCCTCAGGTTGTTGTAGGTTCATGCCTCACAGGGCTGGTTACCCTGAACAGTGGATCGAATACTCATGTTATTTGTGGACCAGGGTGTGATATGACTTTATCAGCAGGGGCTTAGTTAGTAATAGTAATAGTAATCGAGTTAACTTGCTTTTGAATTTTCTTGAAAAGTTCAAATGGCATGGTGAAATGAACTACAGTACTTCTGCATCTTTTCCAGCTTTTTACATTGCAAAATTAGCTGCATTGTTGGTTTGTTTGGGTTTTTGTTTATTCTGACCCTGCTGCTTGAGAGCATGTCTGTCCTGGACAGAATGAAGTAACAGTTATTTTAGAGTAAAGGTAAATATTGAATCCCTTTAAACAAACAAAATACATGAATGTGTTTTTACAGAATCATTGAGAACTTTGGATCACTGAAAATTAATCAAATGCTATATCACCCTAAAGGAATATGGGACTGTAAATATGTCTTGAACAGACTATTTTACATTTTCAATTATGTTTTAATGGCAATATTTTTTAAGTTATGGTGATATAATGCCGGAGTGGATTACCAATTTTTAATTTAGGTTAGACAAAAGGATTAGTGAGTTTGTGTTTTTTGACCATTTCCATGTGCAACTGTTTGCATTGAATGGTTGGATAGTAGGCCATATTTCTCTGCCTGAATCAGGAGTTTATGGGGTGTGTCCCAGCTCTGAGGTCTGTGTGAGGCCCTCAGAGCCGAGCTTCTGGTTTCAGGTTGCACGTTCCCAATTGGCTGCTTTTGTTTGACTAAAACACAGCGGAACTCTGGGCTTCTTAAAGATGCAGTGTCACTTGCATGCTCTGTTCAGGAAATCATCTGTTTCATACTGATGACATCATATTCTATTGATGAAACACTTTGATACTGATGAGATCATTTCATACTGATGGAACCATTTTGTGTAATCAACATAAAAATGGCATCTGAATGACTGTATTATTCTGTCATCCAGAGCACTGGGACTACACTCCAGCGCTAACAGAGATTGTTGATGTCCTCTATTCCTACGCTGCCCATGGAAAAGAGAAAGTCTGTCAACTCAGAAGAGCATCTCTGGAAACAAAGAACAGACTGAAGCTTATTTCTCAGCCATAAAAATACTCAAGACCCTAGTATTCTATGTTATCGATCTTATCACTGCCAGTGGAATGTGGACTGTGGACAGAGCATAAAAATGAGCGCATTGACCAGGTTTATTATATTGTGACTGTATCAGAGTTATTTTGACTGGTGGCAATGGAGAGGCTTTACTATTTCTCTGGCCAAAGATGGATTAAAACTTTCACACAAGATCCTTCTGCTTGTGCTGATCATAACAATAGAACGTGAGGCAGAATAGCACATCATGACCACAGAGTTTGACTTTCATTTATACATATTGGTCACTGCTAACACATCTTCTTTTGTGCTCAGATGCCGGATTGATCCTGAGAGATTGAAAATATTGATTTGACTCTGTGTCTTACTTTGTTGTGGGGAAGGGAGGGGAGTGCACCTTCCTGTCAGCGTCATGTTCACACATTGGACTTGCCACACAGCCAGTTCCTCTGGAGACTCATAATTACAGCCGTCCTCTCAGATTAGTCCAGCAGCCTGTCCAACTGTGGCTTGACTCTCTGGTCATTTATTTCATCTCTCCCCCTCTCCTGAGAGGCACACCTCAACACAATGACCAGGCCAGTCTCTACAGTAATGTATGTGATGATAAACTCAGTGGCTCCTAATTGATAGAGTGATTCAGACAAGGGCTGGCTGAGCAAATTGGTCCCCTGTGAGTGTATTGCACAGAGTTGGAACGAGCGGGCTTGAGCTCTCGCCTTGTCTGAGAAGGGTAGACCAGAGAGAGAGGAAATAGAATGGGCTGGACCTGCTGCGTGATAAAGAGGCTGCCTTTGCCTCCTTATCCTTGTCTGAATACAGGCACAGTTCAACAGAGGTTGGCTGCTGTAATGCTCTCTGTGTCTCCAGGAAGGCTCAGGTTAGTGACCTGCTGCTTTCTGATGTCTTGTAAGATTTTGAGAGAACACCTCACCTTTAATCCCCCACTGTTCAACTAACACATTATCTCAACTGCTCCTGACCCAGCCCCTGCAATAAAGCCTTTTATCCAGCTCAATAAGGTCATTTCAAGTTAAGTATTGATTTCTTTTGGTGTCCAGTGAAAAAATGGATTTTAAAGAGGTGTTAATTACAGTTACACACAGCATTGTAAGGAGAAATTAATTTATCAATGGTTGGATTTTCAGACCCTGAGTGGAACGCGTAATCATTAATTAGCTTTAAAGTCTAAACAACTCTGATGTCTGTTCGTTGAGTTCCATTCAGTCGAGTTATTAAGTATATCAGGAAACTTGGCAAAGCTTATTTAGCTGGCCACTTTCTGGAGGGTAAGAGTGATGGTCTGAATTCTCATACCAACATCTTTGCTGCATACCATGCTGCAGCTCACTGTGGAACAAATAGACATGATTAATTTGCAGATTTTTTGAGACACTCTACACCTGAATGAAAATCATGCAGAGAATTGGATTTGGGCTCTGCAGCGCTGTTTGTTGCCTTTGACCGCAGATATAGCTAAAGCAAGGAAAAAGCCCTCTAATCACCAGAGGTAACTGCTTCTATTTCTCAACCAGCCAAATACTAGGAGGAGAGACCAAGGGACTGAGAAACAGCTAACTGTTCAAATCAACGCCCATCTGCGCGAGAATAGAACCCCTATGTGATACTGTCATTTTGATAAAAAGAGAAATGTTCAAATAGATTTTTATAGTTACAGCAATGGATTCAGATGAAACAGATTAAAACTCACCCAGTGTTTTAACTTTGGCAGATAAATGGAGATAATAGACTGTCCTTATTAGTAGGCTTTCTTGTTTTCATGTCTTTGCTTTCCTCCTCTAAATGAGGACTGGATATAATTTTAGTCTATGGATTTAGTAGGAATACACTTCAGTTCTGAGGCCAGGACTGAAAAAGCCAGTGAGGTTGAGACATTAAAGACACTGCTGTACATAAATTACACTGAGGAACACAGCATGGATTCTTGAATTTCCAAATGGTCTTTAAAAACTTCCATAATAAAGAAAACTTAGTAGTTAAAAGTAGTTAAAAAGGTACTAAATTAAAAATACATCACTACACACAAAAATGAAGTCAGATTTCCTGGAATACACAAGTGGTTATCACGTTGAGTTCTGTGTGTGTGTGTGTGTGTGTGTGTGTGTGTGTGTGTGCGCACCTTAGGAGCTGTGATGAGTGAACCTGAGACAGGAGTGTGTTTATGTGTGGAATAGGCACAGAGCAGAGGCAGACAGACTATATATTGTGCCTCATCATTGCTAACCTGTGAGCAAGACACTGTTTTAAGTTTCCAGACACTGGAAAAACTATCCGAGCCCTTTGAATACTGATCTGATTAGTGGATTAAAGTCCAAGGATACGCGTCTGTGTGTTTACCTGCGTCTCTTGACGGCTCCGGCCAACAAATGAGCCTGAGACAGGTGGCTGGTCCTTTGCTCCGCCCCTAACGGTTTAGGGCCCGACTTCTTTTCCGGATCTCGGCGGCTCTCGCTAGTTGCTCGCTTAACTAGAGCACTGTGACAGCACGGGGTTAAGGAGAGTAAAACATAACGGAGAAGGCAACAAAGATGGAGGAGCAAGGCCAGGAGGGCAGCTACGAACTGTTTCCATCACTGTCCTGGAAAAAAGTGACACAGTTCCAAAAAGCTAAGAAAAACCAAATAGCGAAAAGGAGGGGGAGAGAGAGACGGGAGTTTGAAAGAGCTCAGGAGACATGAAATAGGGCAAAGATGTGGTAGAGGCAGAGAAAGAGACAAAAATACAGCGCAAACGGAGTGAGAGAGGGATCAGGAGACATGAACTAGCCCAGATAAATAGTAGGACGTCATGGCAAGGTAGAGGATCTGCCCTAATGGGTTTTCACTGCGTCAAGTGAGGTGTGTGTGACTGCGTGTGTGTGCATGGACTTTATCTTCACAGCAGCAAATGAGTGCTTCAAACCGTCACCGTAGCTACCAGCCTACGATACAGTTTCCACGACAACCCTTTCCTCTTCTCCATCTGCAGACAAACCTGTGTCACAAACCTGTCTGTCAAGACAAAAATGTGACGAGAGAGGGATGGAGAGAGACAGACACGAAACCAGACCAACTTCCACAAAAGCAAATAATGGACACTTAAGGTGTAGGTTGGTGGTTAAGAATTTAACATGGTCTAGCACTTGTACTTGGACTCCATTTTAAGAATGGAAATTGTTCCTGCTGGCTTTGGGAGAGTTGTTCATGTTAAATATTTTCTGGACCGACAAATGAGAAGAGTATGAATTCATGGGGGTGTTCATCTTCAAGTCAAATTACCAGGCAATTCTTTACCTAGCTTCTGTGCCTACAGCACATACTGGGGCTAATCATGCTTCTACTAGACTAACAGTGGGGCAAATGCCATGTTTCAGGTGATTCTTTGGTTTGCACGGGCAAATGATAATTTCACGGTTGGCCTTGAATTAATTTTCACCATCCATCCAAGCAAATATATTAAGGAATGTAACACTTTTCATTTCATTTCAGGAGAATTCTGTATTACAACTAAGGGACAGTTGACAGCTCTCAAAGAAAAAGAGACTGAAACGTTGAGTTCATACGTTGAGTGCAAACAACAGAAAGACAAAGAAGGGGGACCACAAAGACACAGAAATAGACTGACTATGTTCACTTGTGCTAATGAGGGTATGAATGCAAATACGCCTCTTTTCCTCTACTGTGTGGCCCATACCAGCATGCACTGTAATGTGGTGGAGACACACAGAGCAAAGGAAATTATAAAAAAAAAAAATATTAGGCACTGTACACAAATATATATATATTAAAAGTTTGAAAGGAAACCAATTCAGAATTGCTAAATACAGTCTAAAAATGACATGTGAGTAACAGTAATCTTAAATGTTGCTAGTGTGGCAACTCACCCCGAACAAAGCATAGGGGTTGAATACTTATGCAAACTTGATTTCTGTTATTTATTTTTATCCTTCCACATAAATTAAATCCCAAATAAATCAAGGGGTTTGAATACTTTATATACTGTATATGTTATGGCCCCATTATGGGCACGTTTTGAGTTGATGTAAATATTGAGTGATTGATACTGGCTTCAAAACAGCATGGAGTTTGGCAGGAGAAATTCCTTTGCAAATAGCAGTAGGGAAAGACAAACAAATACACAACACATCCAGTAATAATTCAGTTCTTCAGATGAAAACCTGCATAAGGCCACTTTGAAATACTTTTTATAAGCCCATGTACTTTCTGTTGTATTGCCTATTCAAATCATTGTACTGTGAGTGTTCAACATCACCTAAAAGTGTGTGGTGTGGTCAAGAGGAGTCTGATTGTAGCAGAGAGATGTCTGCCTCTGCCAAAACACATAAAGCTGGTTATCATACATTAGCATAACATGGACCAAGAGACTCTCATATCACCAGGATGCAGGTTCCTAACTGTTGAAGACAGAAGTACACACTATTCCCTAAAACATCTAAGCCCAGCAGCACGGGGGTTTTGTTACTGGTCAATTACTGGGAAACCCTGACAAATTCTGACAAAAACAGTGATTTACTGGCCATGAATTGCAATTGTGATATGAACTGCAATGCATGTGGACATGACTCGTTCATTTTAAAAACAGAAAAAGACATCAGCAAATTAATAATTATATTGTTTGAGGGTAAAATGTTAATGCTTACTGAACAGAATGACAATTTTCACATGTGCAATTTTGGCAGCAGGCCAGGGATTCTGCACAGCAACAGAATACCTGTTTTAGGAGGCAGTCTGGACACGGGGCTCTTTGATAAAAACAACAGCATGTTCAACGTTTCTCTTACTGAGTGCATCAGTGCTCTTCTGAAAGGGCACAACACAAATGTTGACAAAATGCATCGTGTAGCTTTTCCTGCTAATAAGTAACAAATATTCACATCTGGATGCATCACATCTGCTACATCTGTTTCTCCTCACCTACCCATTAGGATAACCAAAATACACAGATACTCTGTTAAAAAGGCATGTTTGAACGTGGAAAAGGGAGAGAGAGAGACAAAGACAGAGGCCCACTCTTATTAGAAAAGTCCAAACCTACTGACAAAAAGGCAGGTGTTTGCTTTTATCCTCTTCTGAGAATATACACAAGTAGTACGGGGCCGGCCAGTGAGTTCTGAAATTTCAGCATCTGGTAAAGCAATGGTCGAATATTGGTAGTGATCAACACCCCTATCAGTTTCAGTAATTGTGCTTCAGCATTTAGAACGCACAGTGGTTTTGAGATGATCATGCAATCCACCAAAACACGCGGTGTGCTCAAGAGTCAGCATGCACCCTAGTGAGCTACATGAATACTGGTCACATAGAGGTGAAACTGCTACTAAGCTTCTCATTGCACAGCATCATGTTGATCAAAGAGCTGTCTGGCCAAAAGAGTCTGAATATTTTCAGTGAATGTTCCTTCAGCCGTCATGGTAGATTGGCACTCTTCACTTACATTACTTCTGATCTCTCTTTTTCAGTTGAGATGTGCTTCGGAATATTAACATCACATCAGCCGGCTTTTATACCCAAGATGCTCAAAAGCAGACGAGACGGAGGGGGAAGCATGCTGGTCCGCTTTTCCCCTGCAAGTTGCAAAGTTTCCGTGCAGAATTCCAACGGTTAAACAGATGAATTACAACTGCTGTACAAGCCTGGCAGTGAGTCAGTTTTACTGCAAAACTTAATCCTCCTCCATCCTGCATAGTGCAGTGGAGCTGCTAGAGACTATAAAGTGCTTTGGGCATACTACAATACAGAACTAGGGCCAAATCAAAACAAGCTGGTCTGTTTTCACATCAACAACACGTGGATAAAGGATATTCTGTATTCCAACAGTTCCTGCTTCTCCTCATCCCTGCGCTGCTTCTCCACCAGGCTCTGTTGCCGGGAGACCTCATCCAGGAAGTTGGACTCATCCTCGTCCAATCCCTTCACCATGTTCTCTGTCACCATGGAAACAAACATCGCTCAACACATGGCAGTGGAATGAGTGTATTTTTCAGACTCAAACCATAAAGGTCCGTTCTAAATGGTTACATGAGCGACCTTCATCAAAAGAGGAAATCTGAATGTTATATACTTTCACAACAATAAAGTTTGGGTACTTTTGGCTGATGTGTAACACTTACTGTAGATTTCAAATCAATAGCA
The DNA here is from genome assembly GCA_900660455.1 of Gephyroberyx darwinii. Classification (NCBI taxonomy): domain Eukaryota; kingdom Metazoa; phylum Chordata; class Actinopteri; order Trachichthyiformes; family Trachichthyidae; genus Gephyroberyx; species Gephyroberyx darwinii. Next base: position 9,728 of record CABFOQ010048204.1, on the reverse strand, counting down.
TTTCCTATATATCTGCTATACAACAATGTTGGCTGTTCAGAAAATGTCTAAATATACTCAAATGGTTCTTCGTCTGAATACTTCTAATAAAATACATATCCAAATCATCTCTTTCCAATCACTAGAAAAGACATTCGTACATTTTTTTGGCAAAAGATGTTCAGTCTTTTCTGGAAGAAAAGAGAAAAAATCAGAAACATGTCATGTATGTCCCTGTCTAATTAACAGACTCGGCCTATAATTGTATATTTTTTGTACTTTTGTAATGTTTATTGTATAGTGCTGTGTGCCTCTCTCTTGCTTTGTACACTGCTGCATAACTGCAATTTCCCCTCGGGGACAATAAAGAGCCATCAAATCTAATCTAGATGTATCTATCTAGAATCAAATAAATTAGATTTATCATTTCATTAAGTGTAGTATTTGTAGAAATGGTGCAAATAAAATTGAACGTTGCAAACAACAGCTTGCTTGTTTGCTGGCTTTTCCATTAGGGATGACCAAACCAAATATTTGAAGAATCCTTGCAGAATCTCTTCACAACAAACAATTTGAAAATTTAGGTAGAACCAAAAGTGCTGAACTCATTTTCATTAACAAAAAACAGCAGTAAATAAATGAATGTTTATGATCTGTACAACAAATACATTTCTAAAGTGATGAGTCACTAAAACTGTGACAATAATGAGATTGGCAATTACCAGTGACATAATTATGAATGTTTTATTAATAACTTGGTTTGGAGTTCACAAAGGAAACTGAAAAGCAATTCATCACAAAGAATGGCTAATTGTCAAAAAAAGGGTTAGGGCGTAGTTTTATTACCAGATTTTGGAATCCATAGTGCCCTACATAACCAAAAAGCTGTAACTGCATGAATTGTCAAACTGAAATTGGGAAAAATGGACTGTATAGTATTTCCTTTAGCTCAGAACTGTATTTGTGATGGTAGGGCATCCCGGGGAGGAGTACTTTTCTACTTTTCAATGCTCATCTGAGGGAACAAATGTTCAATGCAAGAGAGAAAAGTAATTTTCCACTCGTTGATGTAAGATTACGTGATTTGTTGAATAACAGCTGGGGTAATGTCACTTTGATTGGAGGGGAAAAAGTTCTTCCTGAGTCAATATCAGGTTTTTGTCACAGCTTTTTTGAGGTCAGACTGCCCTTTTCCATCTAGCAGGTGATGTCTGTCTGTCTCACACAAGCGGATGAGGAAAAAAGGAATGTGTGGTGCGTTTACAAGCAACAGCTGAGTGAGATCAGTCTCTGGTGTGACAGAGAACATAACGTGATGCGTTAGAGATCCATTTAGATCCATTTCTATACATTAACCAGCTTTGTATTTAGTGGCGGCCGTGCAGATATAGTGATTGTGCACCACAGATGAGCCTTAGGGTGGGGAACACTGGTATCTCATTTAATAACATTTAAGGGTATCGTTTCTGTTGATATGAAATCTAAACCCTTGACATGACCTTTGACCTTTAAAACGCACACAACATATCTACTACCCTTTACCTTTGTATGGCAGCATAGGAGAGCTGTTAAAAACTTAACTGGCATTTAAAGAAAAAAATCCTAATGACCCAAACCCAAAGACACACAAAGAAATAGAGCGAGAGACCTACTGAATTTGAATTGCTCCTCATACTCCTCCTGCTTCCTGTCTTTCTGCTCCTGCAGTCGCTCAAAGAGTGAACGAGCATCATACTCCTCCTCAGGGGCCTCTGAAGAGGGGACAGACACACACAGATCGATTAGAGGCTTGGTGCATGCACTGTGTCCTTGGCTTCCGTGTGTGTGTGTGTGTGTGTTCTTACCCTCCGGGTCGTCCGGTTTCCTGACTTTCTCCCATTCCTCTTGTCTCTTCTTCCTCTTCTCATCAAGCTCTGATTCCGAGACAAACTTCCTGCT
>CABFOQ010048202.1:0-11858 GCA_900660455.1 Gephyroberyx darwinii | reverse complement strand
ATAAGGCCCTGCTAATCTCCCTGTTATTGACGGACTGACGAAGGTATTTCCCTGCAAAACTATTTTCGGGACTGTATCATGATTTGCAAGAGCAAGAAACAATTTGAGCAAGAAAAAAAAAAAAAAAAAAAAAAATTTATTCTCAAATTACTGATTACTAATTATTACTATTATAATTACTGCTGCTATTGAGGTAATGCCCAATGAAATATAGAAATCGCAGGAATAGACAGTAATGATACAGATGAAAGATTCATGTATGAAATACAATTGGGTTAGAGACTGATATACTGCGTCAATCCGGTGCGGATTAGGCAGCTGAAATGACAGAAACACGGAAGCAACTGAGGGGATACAAATAGAAGGATATGGTTAGTGATTGGATGCTGGAGAGGGAGGAAGGGGCGGAGAAAGGTGCGTGGGTTACAGTGAATGGATGATGCAAAACTGAAGGCGTGCGTGACCTGCTGACGTGACGAGGGGGCGGGGAGTAGCCTTCCTGATTGAATTTACGCATAAGCTTCATTTGTTAGATTCATAACTAATCACTAATCACGCTGTTCGAGTGTTGACAAGTTTAGATGGACGGTCTGATTTCGTTCTTTATTGTTGTGCCATTTCCCCATGTTGGGATGCATCAATCGAACAGTGAGCACCTAACTGTTAGATTCTTTATCTATAACGACCAACCATTAACATTAGCCTATCACAGGAGTGGAACAGACCAAATAGGATTGGCCTTACACCTACATAGTATATAAAATACATATTACACCCCAAGGTTTAACCAGAGACTCTGTTTAAAACAAGCTGCTGTTGCTAACATGCTAAGGTTGGAACTGTAATGTGACACCGATTTAACATAGATCGGCGTTGGCCTTTCTAGCGTTAACAAGTTAACTAGATTCTTTATCTATACCGCTAGTTAGCGAACTAACTTATTAACTGTACATACCTGAGATCCTGCATTGGCCGCATTGGGCCTCAAACTACTGACATAACATCAGCCATGATGTTATGTCCAAGCCTCTTCTTCTTCTTCCGTTTTTTCAATCATGGCGGTTGGCATCCCCAACCCCGCCTCTTCCTCTCTCCGACAAGCCCACTCCTCTAAGCCCACCCCCACGTCAAAAAGAGGCCACAAAGTTTAGTAAATGCAAGAAAAGTTTTGTAAATGCAAAGAAGTTTTTTCCTAGAATACCTTTTGGGGACGTAACATGTTTGGGGGCTCGTCTGGGATCAGGACAAAAGGTGATTGGTGAACTGAGTTGTTGGATAAATCAGTGGTTTTTTTGTGTGTTATCTCTGGTGGCTATTGTGGTGAGTATTGGTGTTTGGATGACCTTTGTCTAGCCTGCAGTGAGCATTTGTAACAACTTACTCGGTTAGATAGGTGGGTGTCCAGCTGGGCTGTTGCAGTCCATCCTTCGGGCACTCATTTTATTTCTTTACCTTTCTTATTTTTAGAGTAAATGCTGGGCGGGGATAAAGTTCCCCAACGGAGGTAGGCATTTCAGGGCTCAGGCTGCTGAAGTTGCACCTTTCAAGTCGCCTCGAGCCCGGCAAGCTCCAGAAGATAGGTAGGTATAGTTTGGGGTTAGGTAGGGACTAGGTAGTTTGTTGTTTTTGTAAGGCTGGACTTGGTGTTTGCTTGTGTGTGGAGCATCCAGCATTAGTAACTATCGCATTCCCACAGGTGAGTGGGTTGTAGCAACTAGGCTGTTTGTTTTGTTTTGGTTTAGCCTAGACGAGTAGAGGCTATGTGTTAGCTTCAATCTGCGAATGCTGTTAGTTTGTTCCTCGCTGAGTATGGCAGCATTTAACTTGGGTGAGTTTGTGGCTAATCCTACTTTAAGCCAGTTTGATAATTGTAGGAAATGTGATTTATATTTAATTGCAGAGTATTACTCCATGTCTGTCTCATGGTACACTGTCAAAAGAGAACTGAAAGCTTGATCGTAAATGGAGTGTTCACCTCACAGGCTTTGGAGGAAGCTCCTGGTTCTGTGGCCGGGGCTATGGCAACCATGTCCCCGGTTGAGGGTCGCTCTGGTACGGCGGAGCCCTCGACTAACGGCCACTCTGATCCTCGGGTGGTAGAAGTGACCGAGCTGCAACCTGTTAGTTTTACACCTGGTGTAATGTTAGAGAGAAGTGAGGTGGAAGGAAAGCCATTTACCTTGCCACGGTTCGACCCACACTCTGTAGAGATGTCTCCTGGCTCTAGATTAGATGCCCGGCTAAAAGTGAGTTTAGCTCGTCTTCAGTTGGAGACGCAGGAGAGATTGCTGGCTCGCAGAGAGGAGTGAGAGTTTCACCTCCGGAGGGAGTTGGAGTTAAAGAGGCTGGAAGCAGACACAGCTATTAAGATGCGTCAGCTAGAGTTGCAGAAAGCAGACTCTGGTACGTGGAAGACATGGAAGACAGTCTTGTGTATGAAAAGGTATTTATCGAGTGTATGAACTAGTGCCAGAGGCTTATAGACCGTTTTCGAAGCCTTAAGAAAACGGCAGGCCAGACTTATGTTGAGTTTGCCAGGGAGAAAGGGATCCTCTTTGATAGATGGTGTTCAGCTTGTAAGGTCAAAGACTTCACCTCAGTATGTGAGCTGATATTGTTAGAGGAGTTTAAAAACTGTGTGCCTGAGTGTACTGTGGTCTATCTAAATGAGCAGAAAGTAACTACCTTGCAGCAGGCCGCTACTCTGGCAGATGAGTTTGCTCTCACCAACAAAAGTGTTTTTAATAGACAGGATTCTTCCTCCCACTATGGTCTTACCCAGAGATCTGGTGACACGCGTGTCACCCAGCCCAGTGCGTCTCAGTGTCCTAAGGTTGAGAGACATTGATTTTACTGTCACAAGTCTGGTCACATAGTCGCTGATTGCATGGCGCTAAAGCGGAAGCAGCAGGCATCAGTTTTAGAATCGGCTTCAAACCAGCCGAAGGGTGTGGGGATAATTAAAACATTGTCTCCTGGTGGCCAGCCCACCGATCAAAAAATGCCTAATAAGTGTTTTAAACGTTTTATCTTTACTGGATTTGTGTCTCTCACAGGAAAGTCTAAGGACCAGCGCCCGCTCACAGTGTTGCGAGATACCGAGATACCCAGTCCTTCATCCTTTCCAGTGTTTTGCCCTTGAGTGCTACATCTGCCTACAACACGAGCACTATAGTAAGAGGTATCAGATGGGTTTTGCCATGAGCTGGAATGAGCTAAAACCATGCAACCTTGCCCAAAAACTGGAAATGATGTGCAAATGCTTCCCAAGAAACATGAGCCCAACCAAGCTTATCAAAAGTTATATAAAGCTGATACCTTATTTAGTTTTCAAGATATTGACTAATGAACTTCAAAAGGGCGTGGCTCAGCACATAAATAGACCACCAAGTCAACAACCGTTAGGCCAATCATCACCAAACTTGCAGGATATGTCCCCATAAGTACCAGAAACATACTCAGAAAGTTTCAAATCTATCACTAGGGGGCGCTACAAATGCAAAAACATGGGCGTGGCATATCACAAATAAGACTATAAATCAGAAATTGTTTGTCCAATCATTACAATACTCGCAGGATGTGTTTGATAACAATGAACCACGTGTAAAATTATTTTGAAATCGCTCAATAGGGGGCGCCACCAGTTCCAAACATGTGCATGGGCCTGGCGCAAATTTGGCCTTAAATCAATGACACTTTGTCCAAACATCACCAAACGTGGTGGACATTATTAATTAAGCTGTTGAAACATCCCCAAAATGTTTTCAAAATTGACCAACAGGGGGTGATGGCATTGCTGAACAAGGGCGTGGGCGTGGCACAAATTATACCATACATCAATGAGTTTGTCCAATCATCACAAACTTGGTAGATATTTATGTTGAACTAAGTTTGTAAAATTATCTTAAAAATGGCCAAGAGGAGGCGCCACAAATTTTTCCATATGGGGCTTTTATTTTGAAACTGGGCTGTGTTGTTTGAGAATGGAAGCCTCTGTCCTAGTGGCCTTGCTGACTTAAACATACAGTTAACTGCATATATTTGTTTGTGGAATTTATCTTCTGTCACTCTACGTGCAGTTTGCAGTAACAAAAGGGTTTGAACCCGCGAATCTCCGCTTGCGGCTATATTACTATTTTTTTCTGCTACTACTACTTTTTACCACCTACTGCTTCTGTTTATACTACTACTACTTCAGCTAATACTACTACTTCTGCTGCTACTACTACTACTGCTGCTGCTATTACTTCTGCAGTTACTACTTCTACTACTACGATTTCTTAACGATTTCTTTCTTAACCTTTTCTAGTGTTATGTAATATTGATATACTAGCACTACATAAGCTAACTTCGACTAGATATTAATTATGTGAGTAAATCAGCTGTGTTGACAATAGGACAATGGTAGCATTGTTAGGTACCATTGTTAGTGGCTTGTCTGTCTTCCTACCCAAGCTGTAGCAACTGCGTTAGGGGACGGGTACATTGATCTGTCAGCAAAAATTATTTTCAGATCTATATTTTAGATTTTAGATTATTTTAGATTTTGTTGGGTTATTTTGGAATGTGAACGTGGTTGGTGTGGCAGAAGTACAAGAAGAAGAATACATGGATGCAAAGAAGGCTTTGCTTGTAGCGGTGCTTCTCAATAGAAAAAAGAAGAAGAAGAAACAGACTCCTTCCTGAGAATTGTTTCATGGCATAAACTTGCTGAGACCCCAGTATGAGGAATATTATCACCTGATCCAAGAACGGCATCTGGACAGCAAGAGGTTCGAGTAGTACTTTCACCTGGCTTTGTTAAAAGTAATACAGTATAAATTCAACAAAAAACCCAACCTGGCAAACCTAATGTCATCCCAATATTATGACAGGCTTTCTCCATATTATCAGCTAATTGCATTTCTAAATACAAGTATCTAGTCAAGGTTGGGTTAGTAGTTATGTTGACATAAAAAGCAGTTGCTTTACTAAATTTGCCTGCTGGTTAGTTATTGAGCTAACAAAACCTTGAACACGCTGTTTGGGGAGGTTAACTGACTCTTCTCAACCTAAAACTCCCTTTTAAAATTTCACAATGAACTTTGTTGAGTTCTTAAATATTCACACAGAAAGTGACTACTGCCCTTCATGGAGTCTTTATCCAGGCTAATCTTTCCAGTGCGTACTGTGTCAGAAAAATTAAGGCTTTTTTTATCAGTATGCAGCCTGAAGCAGCAGAAAATGATGACCCCAAACAAACCACTGTATCAACAAGAAATAAAACAACCAATATTGTAAAAAAAAAAAACTTTATTCTGGTGAGGAGACTGCCTTGGCAGTCTTTCAATTTAGAATCATAATTATGACTTCCACACCCAGGAAACGTTAATCCTCAGATTCATTCAATAAGTATCTATTTTATAAGGCTTTTTGCTCTGTCTTTTCCTGAAAGGTGGAATTATCTAATTCCTTACTAACTGCCTGAAGAATTGAATTTGAGGAAGTGATAAAACGGTGACGCCCTGTGTGGACTGAGTCAGCGCTCCTGGTTGAGATTATATCAATGTTGTTTGTCCCCATAACCCCACATTATGAAATGCAATGACACTGTATGTCCAATGTTCATGTAATATTGCAAAATACTACACATATTGAGTAGGTGAACCGAAAGGGAACTAGCACAAACCCAAAGATGGGCAGAACAGAGGTGGAAAACCACCAAACTCCAAAAGCCACCTCATATACATAAAGGAACTACTGGCTTCTTATAATCTTAAAGTTAAAAATGTGAGAGTTGCCTACTTTGCTAATTTGATCACAGGATACAACATACAACATAATGCATGATTCCTCTTTAACAATTGATAGACTTGTAAATCTAGCCCCCACTATTGTTCCTGCCTTTTTCAATGACTGTGAAAAATGTTTATGGTTTTTTATTGACAAGGTCATTGGAAGTAGATCTATGATTTCACCTTCCTCCATCCCTATGGTGGACATTCCTGCCTTGGTCCTGTCTTGCTGAGTCAGTTTTGCCACATCTCTATTCAGGATGTAATTGACACTGTATCCAATATATAATTGTCATCCAGTCCCCTAGACTTTTTACCCCCAACCCTATTTAAAGAGGTCTTCGGTGCCATTGTTCCCAGTTTACTCTCTATCCAATTCAATAATAAAACTTTATTTGTCACATACATACATACACAGGGTGTGCAGTGAAATGAAAAGTGGCAATGCTCAGAGGGAATGTGCAAAAGAACAACAATCACAGTATTTACAATAAAAAAGCAGCACAATATTTACAGGAAGAAATACTATTTACAATAGGATGGAAATATGAATAAAAAATATAATAAAATATGAAAGTATTTGGAAATATGTAATATAAATTATGTGTAGTCGCTACCTGTATACCTAAGTGTGTGTGTGCATAAGAGGGGCAGTGTGTGGGACTTATTGGGGGCCCTGGTGAAGTCAGAGTTCACAGTCCTGATGGCCTGAGGAAAGAAACTCAGTCTCTCTGTTTTTGCAGCGTGACTGCTGAGGCGCTTGCCTATTCCCAGCAGCTGAAACAGTCCACTTCCTCCAGGTAGGCCTTCTCGTCATAGTCGGAGATCAGGCCCACCACCACTGTGTCATCCGCAAACTTAATGATGGAGTTGGAGCTGAACCTGGGCCACACAGTCATGTGTGTACAGGGAGTACAGCAGGGGGCTGAGGATGCAACCCTGGGGGGATCCTGTGTTCAGGGTGAGGAGGTGTGTCTGCCTACCCTGACCACCTGGGGCCTGGCGGTCAGGAAGTCCAGGGTCCAGGCACACAGGGGGGTGTTCAGTCCCAGCTCAATCAACTTGCCAGCCAGTCTGGTGGGGACTATGGTGTTATAAGCTGAACTATAATCACAGCAGTCTCACATAGCCCCCCATCCAGCTGTCAAGATGAGAGAGTGTGGTGTGCAGTACCTGAGAGACTGCATCATCTGTGGATCTGTTTGGCCGATAAGCAAACTGCAGCGGGTCCATGGAGCAAGGGAGGAAGGCGCACAGCCTCTCAAAGCATTTCATGACCACCGAGGCGAGGGCCACCGGTTGGTAGTCATTCAAGCATGCTGGAGAAGCATTCTTAGGCACAGGGACAATAGTGGATCTCTTGAAGCAGGTGGTGACCACGGACTCAGCCAGGGAGAGGTTGAATGTTGTGGTGAACACTGGAGCCAGCTGATTAGCACAGGTCTTCAGTACTCGCCCAGATATGCCATCTGGACCTGCGGCTTTCCTGGTGTTAACCCTTGTCAGAGCCCTCCTCATGTTGTGCTCAGTCACAGAGAGTGTGTGCTCATCCCTAGTGATGGAACTCACTTCAGCTACGCTAACAGTGTTATTGTTAGCCGGCCAGCTAGCGGTGTTGTTGCTAGCCTCAAACCGTGCATAAAATTAGTTCAGGTCGTCAGCTAGGCATGCTTTGGCACTCACAGTTGAGGGGGGTCTGCCCTGGTAGTCCATTATAGTCCGTAGCCGTCCGTAGTCTGGTGTCGCGCTGCTCCATCTGCGACTCCACTCTGTCTCTGTACCTCCTCTTGGCTTCCTTCACTGCCATTCTCAGTCCGTAGGATGCCGCCTTGTGCTTGGCCATGTTGCCAGATACAAGGCTGGAGTTATAGGCAGCAGTACAGGCGTTCAAAGTGTCACAGATGGATCTGTCAACCCACGGTTTCTGGTTAGGAAAGGACCTAACTTTTACCGTGGGACGATGGTTTCGACTAGCGTTGCTATGAAGCTCATAACTACATCCGTAAACTCGCTGACCTCCCTGGAACTGGATTGGAATATGTCCCAGTCGACGTCACACAGAGCGTCCTGTAGCTCGGCCTCTGATTGGTCAGGCCACCGCTTTAGACTTAGACTTAGACTTAGACAGACTTTGTCATTCAGTATACAACAAGTGTACGTCCAACGAAATTTTGTTGCAACAGGCTCAGCACAGGATTAAAAATATGTTAAAAAATATATATAAATATATTGTGAAATATTACAAGTATGTTAAAATAAACAGCAGAATATATTGTAATATATATATTTTTTAAAAGTCAATGGAGCAATACAGGACCCTATGGGAGAAGTAAACAGCCACATGATGAAAGACTCTCAAAGGGTCCTGGATCAGGGCTAGGGAAACCCATGAACAAACCTACAAGCAGCATATTGGTAAATGCTTGACCTGTGTGGGTCCCTAGATTGACTCAGTCTGTTGTTTTGTGTTAATGCTTAAAAAAAGGTTGGACACACTACATTGTGTGAGATACTTACTTAGTCATATTACTAAGTATTGTCAAATTTAGCAGGCTTGAGTTTGGCATGTTTGAGCATATTTTTTATGCTAAATGCAGTACCTGTGAGAATTTCTGGATAATTATTATTATAATTATCTGGATAATAATAATTTGTTTTGTCTTGTTAATTGATTTCCAATAATAAATTTACATTTGCATAAAGCAAGCATATTTTGTTCACTCCCGTGTTGATAAGAGTATTAAAAATGTCCCTTTTACGGTAAATTTTGAACAGATAAAAAATGTGCGATTAATTTGCGATTAACTATGGACAATTGTGCGATTAATCACGATTAAATATTTTCATCGATTGACAGCCCTAATTAATTTAGATTAATTTTAAAGATAACGGTTAAAAAACGTAAATTAACACATATAATTTAATAATCTGTTATGGCCACATGGGTGATGGGCTTATGTTCAATGAAAAAAGACATGTATTTGGAAAAATGTCTGAAGATTTGGAAATAAAACAATTAATTTATTTCTAATGCCACCTTTAGATATTTCTATTCAATGCTTTACTCATGTGCCACAATAATGTAATGTTTTTGAGTTAAAATATCTTCATTTGGGGGCTTTTCCAAGCAAATATTGATATATGTGATCGTTTGCGATTAAATCAGCATATATATATTTCTGCTACCCAGGGGTGTAACGTGTGTCATGGGCCCTGGTGCAAACATTTTTGCAAAACTCATGCAAAAATAAAATAAGAAATACGACAATGTATTGTAGCAACCCTGCCACGGTGGAACACAGCAAGAGACACATCCAAGTTGTCTCTACTGCTGATGTCTCCCTGCTGTCTCTGCTGATGTCTCCTTGCTGTCTCTACTGCTGATGTCTCCCTGTTGTCTCTGCTGATGTCTCCCTGCTGTCTCTACTGCTGATGTCTCCTTGTTGCCTCTACTGCTGCTGTCTCCCTGTTGTCTCTACTGCTGCTGTCTCCCTGTTGTCTCTACTGCTGATGTCTCCCTGTTGTCTCTACTGCTGCTGTCTCCCTGTTGTCTCTACTGCTGATGTCTCCCTGCTGTCTCTACTGCTGTTGTCTCCCTGCTGTCTCTACTGCTGCTGTCTCCCTGTTGTCTCTACTGCTGCTCTCTCGTTGTTGCCTCTACTGCTGTTGTCTCCCTGCTGTCTCTGCTGCTGCTGTCTCCCTGTTGTCTCTGCTGCTGTCTTTCTGCTCTCTCTCTTGTGGCTGTCTTCTTGTGTAGCCTTCAACTATTTCCCTGGCTGAAATGTATTATCAATTACAATTACCTTTTGTTTTGTCAAGTACAAAATATAGCACCATACCAAAAGTAACTAGAAAAGGTTTCATTTTCTGTAGAAAATGTGTGTGCTTGCTTCAGCTTAAAAATGTTTTTCAAAAAGTCAATTCAATTAGAAAGATACTGTGTTAAGAAATTGTAGTAATAGAAGCAGACGTAATAGCAGCAATATTAGTAGCAGAAGTAGTAGTAGTATAAGCAGAAGCAGTAAGTGGTAAAAACTTAGTAGTAGTAGGAGTGGTAATAGTTGAAGTAGAAGTAGTAGTAGCAGCAAAAGTAGTAATAGTTGAAGTAAAAGTAGTAGTAGCAGAAGTAATAACAGTAGAAGTAGTAGTAGTAGTAGCAGAAGTAGTAATAGTTGAAGTAGAAGTAGTAGTAGTAGTAGTAGAAGTAGTAAAATAGTTGAAGTAGAAGTAGTAGTAGTAGTAGCAGAAGTAGTAATAGTTGAAGTAGTAGTAGTAGTAGTAGTAGTAGTAGAAGTAGTAATAGTTGAAGTAGAAGTAATAGTAGTTGTAGCAGAAGTAGTAATAGAGTATTAGAAGTATTAGAAGTGGTTTGTGTTTTCTATTCATCCACCAGTAAACCACAAACTGAGTCTCTGGTCTGTGGACATTGTCAAAGACAGCCAGGGTCACATTTGACAAAATGCAAATAAAATCCAATTGCAGAAAAAGTAAAAGTCTAATCAAAAATTTGAATGATGGATGATGATGGTAGTCATTGTAACAAATAATGAGAGACACAGCAATCCAATCAATAGCTGGCTAACGTAACCTTAATGTTACCGTAGCCACACCGTTTTGAACCCTTTCTAAATGACATAAATACTTGTATTGGTATTAACAATAGATCTACAAGACATATAGCTAGCTCCACTCCAGTACAACATGTAACCTGTACTCACAATAGAAGTTCATCTTGCGGGCCTTGCACTCAGCAAAGTCAGAAACAATGCTCTTTAAGTCTAAACTCCTGGCTCTGCTGTTCTCTATGGAGAGTATAGCCAACCCACTGAGTCTTTCTTGTCCCATGCTGCTTCTTAAATAAGACTTTAGTAATTTGAACTTGGAGAATGAACGCTCTGCGCTTGCAACAGTGACGGGTATGGTGAGGTATAACAGTAATGCTGTTCAAACATCACTAAATGTTGTTGTCATTGAGCTGTGGTCAACTGAGTGTCTTTGCCATCTCCTTCACAGTTGGCTCTTTTGCTATTTCAGACTTAAAACAGGCTCTGAATGCGAGGAGTTGGCGTTGGTCTACGGGGCACTGTGCATGCTGGTAAAGCACATCAACCTGCACACTGTTCAGTGTGCCAGGTTGGATAGCCTGGAACAGTTTGTTAAGTTCCTGCAAAGAAGTAAATCTATGTGAAAGCTGGCTGATAATGATGTCCAAGCTGGCGTTGAACACGCTAACCCTGAAATGACTCTCGCCATCACTGAGCCTTTCGTCTTCACACAATTCGTCGAAATAGAGCTTCACTCTTCTTTTGCGAATTTCCCTGAACTTGCCCTGCAAGATTCTGAGCGGTGCGCTTAACCTCGTCAAAATCTTCTCTGTATGCAGTTAGTGCCTGTATAGTGTATAGATGGCATGCTTTTTGGATGTCTGCATCTTTTGCCTGCAACATCTTTGACACTGCATTCATGTTTTCCAGTACTTTTGTTTGGAGTACAACAAGAAAAATGAAGCTGAAATTTTCCATTTGTTTTTTTAGGGCTGTAGCTTCATCCCGCTCCTCTCTCTTTTTGCTGATGAGGACGATTTTAGTTAGAGCTTTCATGACGTCTACATAACAGTATCTAAAGTATCATAAAATTTCGTAAAAAATTTGGATTTCTGATATATCTTTGACTGAGTCATTCACTGTCAGATTTAAGTTATGTGCGGCACAATGTACTTATTTCTCCATGATCCTGGCCTGCACACCCGAGTAGACCCCACTCATGTTAGCCGCGCCATCGTATCCCTGCCCCCGACACTTACTCAGGTCAAATCCATTACTCTCTATGCTGTCCAGGATTTTGTTTTGCAACTCAAGGGCTGATGTCTCCACCACTTCTTTGAAACCTAAAAAAGCGTAATTTATCATAATATCTCTGGCGATGTTGTTTTCATCCCTCTGGATGGTGTCTCATTTTGGACAGCCGGGCTTAAGTATTTAACAGAGCCTTGTGGTCGCTCAATAAGTTCTTTGAGAACCGGATCATAACATGCTAAGAGTTCTATTACGCTGAGAAAGTTCCCACTGTTGGGCTGTCCCAGGA
>CABFOQ010048195.1:0-31989 GCA_900660455.1 Gephyroberyx darwinii | reverse complement strand
CCGAGGAGTTTGGGGTGGAGAAGCCCGACGCAGCCGCAGAGAGAGACCTGGTCAGTATCACCAGAGAGGCATAAGGTATAGGTGTACTCCGTTTTCACCGGGAGGGGAAAGGATGTGGATCAACTGAGGGACACTTGATTTAACGGTTTTCCAGGTTTGCCTGTGGTTAACATGAGGGATGCTGTGGTGGGACTCACCTTAACTCAGTTCCTATACCTTTGCATTTGCAGGATGGAGCTTATACCCACCTCTTTAGGCTGATAGAAGCATACATACAGAGCATACATAATAAAAAGTGTAAGTTAATCAAACTGATGTGAGTTATGTGACTCTTTTAAGGGGAAACATGAATCAACCCCTTTCTGAAAGTATAATTGATTTTGTTTATATTGGTCTTCTAAAAAAGCATAAATCAATGCTTTTCTGAAATATGGAGTAGTTTGCCCATTACACCACTGGTTAACATTTAACAAAATTTGACCCTTACTTGTTTTTTTTAACCAGATAGAGGCGATGGAGGCTCTGCTGGAGAGGATGCATAGCCGGGTTTCCTCCACTGAGAAGAGAGGGAGCATCCCGCTGGTAACTCCCTTTTTTTTTTGGCACATTCAGATAAACAAAGTAATAAAAAAAAGTTAAATCTCCATACAAAACTTTTTTTTACCTGCTTATGCACAATGCAACTCTAAATGCATTTTCCATAATTTCCTGTATAATGTGCAGCAAACTCAGGAGTGTAATTTAATGATTTGTTTGACCTCTGTCAGTCATTGTTGTGCATCCTATATGCTATTCCACTGCTGTTCAATTAAACCAGCTAGCAAGCAATATGCCAGTAATTAAAAGATAACAGAAAATGCAGACAACAGTCTTTGGCTAGGTGTAATTACTAACTAAGATTGTGGCCCATGCGTCAAATTAGCTGGAGACTAAAAACCTACAAGCAGCTCTCAATCCTCATATCCCATTAGCCAAAATAAATAAATAAAACAAAATGTCCCATTAGCTAGAAACCCAATTTGAATCAATATAATTAATAGGATTTAATTATTTCACTGAAGAATGGTAGTTTAGTTAGTCTCTCTCTCTCTCTCTCTCTCTCTGTCTCTCCCCCCAGTGTGGGATGGGTGATCGGTGTGCTATGAAGTTTGGGCCCCGCATTGGAAAGCTGTGTGACTGCGGCAGGGGGGCCAACTGCAACTCCTACCTTCTCAAGTGTATCTGATGAACCACGGAAACAGCCTCAGCAGCCTGAGCAGCCAGCATCCTTCACCCTCCACGAGCTACACATCTGACTTTTACCTTCCTGTTAGTCTTTTGTATCATCCTTTACCGTTATAAATATGTCGCTGTGTTTTGACCATTGTTTGCTGAAGAAGAGCATGGGTTTTGTATTGTCCACAGTAATGATTGTGTAGCACGTAAATGTATGCTGTCCGGTGAATAAAATAAAATAATAAAAATACTTATAGCTTCCTAGAATTTATTGACATTGGTGTTACATTTCAGGAATTGTTATGCTTAGTCACTTACAGGTTTCAGATGGAATCATGCTTTGATATCTGTAACTATTATATGTTCATAGAAATACAGAAATACATCAACACGCCCTCATAGTCATTTACTGGTGTTTTCATCATCTGTCTTGTCCATGTCCGGGGTTGCCAGCCTTGCAGGGCGGATCCTCCTGGATGATAATGTAATCAGTTCATGTCTTGATGCCTTGATGTCTTTGAGGAAAAACAAATCTTTATATGGATCTTGTTTGCATCATTTTTTGCCTGTGTAACATCCATCACAGTATCCAGGAAGCAGCTGGTAAAGAGCTCTGGACGAATGAGGTGAGGGCTTCTCACAAGGTCCGTGCTCTGTCACTGCTCCACTTCTTTCATATAGCAATGATTACGACTGTACCTTCAGACAGTCAAGTATCTAGTGTCAGACTAGTATGACAAGTTTAATAAAATCCGAAAATCATACTTTTATGCTTCCTTATGGTTTTATGGACATTTCTACACATGCCTTCAGCAGCTTACATTGGTCAGCAGCGAGAATTTAAGGCCACATGAATGATTTCATCCTCTCCATGAAATCATGAGACACTTGCTTCCTTCTTTTATCCAATGTGTGCAGATAAAATGTCTGGAGCTCCTTCAGATGAAAAAAAACTGAAAACTGTGAGAGATAAGAAGCAACTGTTAAGGCCTGGAAACACAACTCTACACCTTCACCTATATTTATTTCATTCATTTAATTTCCACACTGTTAACTGTATGATTGGACTTCTTAAGGGCAAAAGGTGTGTATTGACTCTTATTGATAGAAGAGTGCAACTTGTGGGTGAAAGTGAACACTAGATATTTTGCGTAAAACTACAACCCAGAAATATTAATACTGATTGATCTTGTTTTGTATGGAAACATATATTTTCTTAGTTGCTGGAAAATGGAAATGGAAACTCTCTTGCTAAACAAAGAAACTCATTTGGTACGGTCCTATATGACATTTCAACATTGTTTAATTTCAAATTGCATTTCATTGTATTCCTGTCATTTTGGATATTCATCTCAGAGAGAGAGAGAGAGAGAGAGAGAGAGAGAGAGAGGTCTGAAATACAAGTATAATAGAAATATAAGTATTTTCTCCCTTGAAAGTGTGTGCACATGCACAACTCACCAGAAATACATTTTTAAAAGCAGATTTTCAAGATTTCAACATCATGCCCCCAGAGCCCATTTCTGAGGAAATGCTTTTTTAAACCTGATTTTCATTTCTGCTTTACTAGACAGTTTAGAGTGAAAAGCGACACAAAAGATGGAAGCGGGGGGATTCAAACCAAACACATTGCAGTTACATGGTCGTCACTAGGACCAGCCAGCGGTGCCCTTTCAGACAATTTAGAGTCTGTGCACCCCACTGCTGCACACATTTATACACAGCTCATAATAGTTTATTCACACTGTGTTTTTCTGTATTGTACTGCAAACTGTGACCATAAATGAAACCAAAGTATCCAGCTGTGACACAACACCTTTTCAAATACAAGACGTCAGACATGGAAGAGTAGAGGAGACCTGGCCCTCTAATACATGTGGCCCAGGGCCAACAGATGCATACGTGCCATTTGAGAGTCTTAAACCACGGGTCCATAGAAGACTGAAGACAGAACAGCTTGTTTAAAGGTGCTTTGGCTGCTATCCGAGAGAGGAACAATGATGTAACTAACCCTCATTCAATGCCTGAAGCAATTCAGATCAGTTCAGCATGCAATAAAAACAAGTCAATAGTGAATGGAAAGAGGAGTCATTGCTGAATTCTGCTGGGCTTGAGCTATGTTTTTTAGTAAGAGTGATACATTGCCCTCAGCTCAATCTCTCTTGAGTCAAACAGGGCAGCGCTGGATCAGAAGGTGTAAGTGTACAAGCAGTCGAGAGGTTATTAAAGCCTTTATAAAATATAGAAAATATGTGTTTATGAGTGGAAAAGGCTCTGAAATGGTGTGACACTAAAACCCTCCAAAACCCAAACTAATGAAATTCTTTCTGGGTTGGCAGCAACGTGACCCACCACCTATTCAATGGTAGAGAAAACTCTGGGATGCATTAATACCTTTAAATAAATAATGCATTTACAAAACAGTAAACAATTGAATGAATAAATAAATAAATTGCAAAGAAAAAAGAATATTTCATTGCAGCTTTTCCAGCTTTTTCTGCGGCTGTGATCAGGGAGGAACATCAGAGGTGAACAATACGACAGGCCAATATCCAATATTTAATAAAAGGTCAACATAGTGAACATATTTCATATCTACTAATCTATATTTAATATTTTGATCAATCAAGGCTGTTGTTATTGTCTGTAAGCAACAATGTAAGTAAATCCACACATGTAAGTAATCTGTACTCTTTCCCATACCTCCAACTCAGCATACATTTTCATAACTCTACAACTGTTATATTGTTTTTATTGTTTTTATTTTGTCCTTTCCACTGCTAATTCCTATCACAACCTAATTTCCTCACAGGGATCAATAAAGTTTCATCCCATTTTTATCTCAAACATTTAATTTGGCTTTGCTAAAAGACTCGTCTACTTCTGATAAACCAAATGGATAACTCCTCCCTCTCAGTCCCTCTGTCTCTTACTGTTTGTTTTCAGTCCTTGGACGCCACATGCAGACGGGCTGTCAAACACTCTGCTCTGGCTGGGCCTCACCTGTATTGTATTATCATTGTATTAGCGCCAGCCTGCTGAAAGCCACAGTAAGTCCTGTGTTTGTGCATGTTTGTTTACCATGCAACACCAGTGATATCCAGCTGCTGGGGGAAAAGTACCAACCTTTTGCTACCTGGCTGTACGCATGCTAGATATGATCAAGGTTCAGTAGACTAGAAACAGGACAGTCATGAGGTGAGAATAAAGACGAGATGATGCAGGCATCCCTGGGGCCTATCAGTAACTAGATGCATCATCCCTCCAAGTTTCATCAATATCAGCCTTTCAAAGTTGGAAATTTTGACCTTTAATTACAGCGCCCCCATCAGACCAATCGGTATAATGCTTTTAAACACCAGAGCACAGTGGCAAAATGCATCATCCCTACAACTTCAGAAAACTTCAAAAAATCGCTTCAAAAATCAAAATTTGACCAGTGGTGTCTGAGGTATCACATTTGAGTTAAGAACGTTGATATTTAATTATAGTGACCTCTTTAGGCCAACCCCCCAATGATTGAAATTGAAAATATTAAAAAAATATTAGTGTATGGATGATAACTGCTTTTTAACCGTGTTTATACATGAATTTCAATGACTTCCAAGACTGTCTCAGCTCGCTGACATCATCTCATCTCCTTATTTCATTGGCTGATATTGATTAGTGGAGGTTTCCTTTTGTCACCATGTCAGACGGACAGCACATTTTCCCAAGAGATGTAGAGATGTATGGACCAATTACTGGCACAAACATCACAGCAATGTATTGATGATCTCACTAATGTAAAAGAGAGAGAGAGAGAGAGAGAGAGAGAGAGAGAGAGAGTCATTTAGAGACTGATGAGGTCCTGTTTTGAGGGATCTGCAGTTAACTTTAACCCTGTGATGAAACGGTGACTGATGCTCCCAATTGCCTGGTGATTTTTCGCCCAATCTTTCTATTTGACTGCATACAGTGGTTTAACATTTGGTGAATCCCAAAATGCACTGCAGAATTATGTTGAATCCCCCCACCTCTCCTCTCAGCCCCATCTGTTACCCCATTGTGCCTGGTGGTTTTGCAATTACTCTTTCTTGTTTTCTGTACTGTAATGTGCTGGACATCAGTAATGAGTCAGAACTGATACTAATACTAATAATAACTTTATTTATATAGCCCCTTTCAAAATAAAGCTACAAAATGCTTTACAGAGGCGAGGATGTACACAAAAAGCAACAGAGACTAAATAAGGGCAAAAAACAGGAGAGAAATAAAGCAAATATAAAAATGTTTTAAACAGGGATTTGAAAGATGAGACATACTCCACTATAGTCTGAGTTCCCCAGGCAGGCTGATACCAAGCACAGGGCCTCTCACCTTTAGCTTTAAGCCTGATCTAGGGACAGCTAGAAGGGTTGCGTTCAGGATCATAAGAGGTCAAATGTCTGAGATGTAACTTAAAAAACAAACAGTTTCTATTCTAGTGAACAGGAAGCCAGTGCAGGGAAGCTGCTTTTTGAAATAATATTCTCAGCATAATGTAACTTGTCTTTCTGAAGTCAAGCTGCAAAACGTGGATAAAGATGTTTTTCTCTTGTGACATTCCTTCCTGCTTCCTGTATAATGTGCAGTATATAGCCGATTTTAATTACATGGAGCCGCTAATTGCCATACATTGTGATAAGGTTCTCTTTTGTAAATGTCGTAATGGGATTAGTGATGCCCCAGTGCACCAGTGTCACAGTACAGCTATCTAATTATGCTAGCATACAACTGCCCTGTACTCCACTGTTTCTCAGAGTAGAGAGAAAGAGAATAAAAGCCTCCTCCCTGGAGCTCAAACAAAATGGTAATTTTTTGGTGAGTGAAGGGAACAGTTCAGTACGATGAATCTTTAATAATGGAGTGAACAGACGCATGCATGTATGAGTCATTCAGGAAGATATTATTATACATACATACATTTTGTATTTTTGCTTATACATTCTAGTTAGTGGAAAGCTTTTTGCAAATTTTCAAATATTTATATATTTCAAAATAAAGGTGTGGATGATTCTAATATTTACAAACTAGACAAACATTGGGCCAATATTGGCCTTTCAATAGAAATCGGATATCAGCCAGTCAATGCTAACTGCCGAAATGATGGAGGATATGATATTCAGGGGTGTCAGTCTGTAAAACATGCAATGAAACCTGCTTCGTCCTGCCTTCAGGAGCCCAACTACATTTCATTAGTCTGGTTTCAGTGGAGAGTTTTAGTGTCCCATGATGGTCTAAATGCTGATTCAGAGGCTTTTCTACCCTGGCAAGGATACAATTCTGGGGTAAACTCTGGATATTTGCACAACATATTGGCTATCAGCAGCTTCAGTCCAAAAATATTGGTATTGATATCAGCCTTCAAAAACCATGTCAGTTAAACCCTAGTGTCAAAGGTTTATTAAAGTCCATTCATTCACATTCCAGTCCAGTCATTCTCCTGAGATTCTGCAAAACAAATATCAAACCCATCCAGATTCTGGTAGCTATAAAGTTTATGAAAATGATCCATCACATGTATCTCAGAGCAAAACTGTAATTGGGTTCTGTATTTTCATTGTGAGTGGAGTTGAGTTTTGCAATAACACAGTGGTACCCGTGATAATCTGTTAGTTTGAAATCTTACTGAAGATGCTTGGATGGGGGGGTGCACACGACATCAGGACAAGTGGGGAGGTGCAATTACTCGCGGTTCCCAAGTGAGCTGTACAGATTAGGTATTTTTAGTGGGATGCCAATAACCTGAAGTGACACTCAT
The DNA here is from genome assembly GCA_900660455.1 of Gephyroberyx darwinii. Taxonomy (NCBI): domain Eukaryota; kingdom Metazoa; phylum Chordata; class Actinopteri; order Trachichthyiformes; family Trachichthyidae; genus Gephyroberyx; species Gephyroberyx darwinii. The sequence continues at coordinate 24,992 of CABFOQ010048195.1, read as the reverse complement.
ATGCTTTAGTTTCACCTTCATATTTAAAAAGTGTGGTCTTGGGAAAAACACCAATTTCAGTCAGCCACCTACGACATACTGACGAGAGCACTCAATATATGAGAGTGGATACCTTAATAGAATAATGTAACCGGCTGATTGAGAGTGGTGTCTGGTCTGGACAGATTTCATTTGCTGAAAAACATTGCAGTGGGGCTTATTTGTAAATGGCGTCAGCTTCAAAGTCTAAATTTGACCTTCAAAGTGGCAATCTGGGGTTCCTCAGCATGTCACTTTTTGGTGTGTTAACATAAATTCCCCCATAGTATGCTTTGCAAATGGAAAAAAAAAGCTTTTGGCATTTTGTCATCTAGTTTATCATTTTTTCTTTAATGTTGTCATTTTGATTCAGTAGAAGTAAATTCGATGAAATGACATGACATGACATGACATAACATAACATAACATAACATAACATAACATAACATAACATAACATGACATGATATGACATGACATGACATGACATGACATGACATGACATGGCATGACATGACATGACATGACATGACATAACATAACAACATAACATGACATGACATGACATGAGATGACATGACAACATGAAACTTTAATGAAAATAGCAACAGCAGGATGCAGGAAACATAAAATATAAAAATAAATGAGAATATGTGGGTCATGTAGACAGAGCCTACTGTCAGCCCTTGTATCAAGAGATGTCAATTAATGTGAGACTGAAAACATGTTGACATTTTAAAAACACCAAAATGAGCTATTAAAAGCAGTTTTTCAAAAATTCCCTAGCTGTGACGTTCTGCCCCCAGGCCACCCCGAAATAACTGGTCAGATCTCTGTCACTGCCCTCAGAAGATGCCACATTCATGTTATTTATTCCTTTCAAGAAGAAGATTTGGGCGTTTTAAAAAGACTCTGAAAAGGACTTTATTGTGCTATTATCACCATATTAATTTTTTAGTCCAGACAAATTGACTGAAGTCTTCTAGGACGTGTTATGGATCTATGAATATACTCTCATGCAGCCCAAGGATGCAAATCAATCATTACGTCTTCAGTGGGAAGATATTCCCAACATCTCAGAGTGACGTTACACACTTGATAGACAGCACATCTGTGTCCCACCTCTCCCTCTCCCATGGCTTTGTCCTCCTGTATCTAAATGTAGCTCCGTCTTGCTGAGGGAGTCTTAAACCCAAAATACATAATTTCACTGTTTTGCACCTGAGAATTTAACATCATTAAACTGACCTAGTTATGCCATACACTTCCACTTCAATTTTGTTGTGCTGGATATTTTCTGCAAGCACATCTTGTTTCACCGTTGCCACTCTGTGGTCAGATGAAAGGAGGCTATTGGGTTTTGCATTGTTGAAGGGGAATTTAGTTAGAATATGGAGGATACAAGATGCAGTCCATTTCAATCTGCAGAACATTTCGAAGGCAAAACGATTTCCTGTTCCGTTACTGTAGATGGACAGTCTGCTAGGTTATCTGCAAACATGCTACTTATAGTGTTTCTTTTACTGCTGGAACAGCAGTCGCTTCCCTCGACTAGTCAACTAGAAGAACAATGTAATGTAATGTATAATGTTAATGAAATGTTACTGCACTGATTGTGTCAATATGATGTACAAATGTGGATTGAACAAATCCATGCTGCTTCCTCCCCCCATACAGCTAGAGAATGCTCCTCTCTGGTTTCCTGCCAGTAGATGGCGCTGTTCGTTTACAATTACCCATTGAAAAGGCAGTAGGACGATCAGGTTTCTGTTGAAGTCCCAGTTTGTAATTGCAGTATAGCGCCTCGTAACCCCACACATTGATGTTTTGTATTGAAGACATTTTTTCATTATTCTGAAATATATTTTCTGAGCTTGTTATACAAGGACAGACAGCCGGAAGTAGTGCACCCCAATGTTTTGAGGGTGTCCTGCCTCAAATTCACACAAATATATTAATATTCACAACAATCCAGGAAAGTATTGGATAATAATAATAATAATAATAATAATAATAATAATAATAATAATTAAAAACAAACTATAATTGTATAAGTTAAAATAGTAATAATGAAAAATAATTAAAATAAGAATAGTAATGTTATATCAAATGTATAATTTAAAAAATATTACAACTTTTGGAATTAAATTTAAAATTATACTTTTAGAAGAATGTATATAAAAATGTATACGTATTGAAACAGGCTGTAGATACTAAAGCCAAGGGTAAATCCTCACGCTTTTCCATAAGAGGTGTTGCCTCTCACTACTTGTGGAAGGAGGCAACAACGTGGGAAGGGGTTACATACTCTAAATTTAATTTAAGATTGTCAGCGATGGGTTAAGAAAGTTCCAAAACGCTTCGATTCAAACCATAATTACTAATGTAGATAGATACTTTATTGAAATTCTGCAACCCCAGAATTTCAATAAATCAATAAAGTATCTATCTAAATTTCAGAGTATAAAAATGTAGATGGCCAAATAACGTATCGTCACTTTAATGCTGCATGACATAAGAATATTGACAAAACCCATTTTATAAGTAATGTAAATCCACATATTAATACAGTGAAGTGAAGAAATGACATTATTTTGAGGTTTTTGACACACCGTAGGCAGCTAAACGTCGAAATGAAGACTATTCTTGACCAACATGAAATGTTGCAAAAGCACCCCTCATATAAAGAGTGGTCTTGATACCCGCGGTCACAATCTGAGTAACAAATTGTCCATTACTTCATTCAGGGATGTTCATTAATTCAGTGAAGGTGCTCAATACCGTGTTTGTGGTTATTCCCGTCAATCAATTAGCCTGATTTATATTTCAACAAGTGTTCAGTTTCTTCACATGACGGTGGTGGTGGTCCCAGCTGTAGCAGTGGTCTGCCATCGATGATCAACGAGCAAACAGGAGATTAAAGCTGGTCACTATCGACCTTTGGGTTCCCGGAGTAATTTCCCTGACCAAGAATTTTTTCTAACTTGATTGTCAGCCAGAAAGACATTACCTCAATATCTGGGGCCACAGGCAAAGGGGAAAAACCTCAATGACTAATGTGACTCATTACAACAACTCTAATAACAACTCTCACCCAGAATGAATTATTCAGCAAGTCTAATTACTTTCCAGGCTTGTTGGACAGTGACTTTTTTTTTTCTTTTACCACAGTGTTACCGGTCACAGGGGATAGATGATGACTGTGGACCAGTGAAGGGAATCCCAGCTAAAGTGAAAGCCTCTATAGCCCCTTATAGTACTATTCGATGTTTAGTGGAGGGTGAACCACCTGTTTCGACTCTTTGAGGCACTATTAGATGAATTCACTAACACAGGTGTAAAAAAGGACAGGACAAAGGACAGATTGAGCTGCAACTTAAAAGCAGCTGCATGTCACATAGCCAAGCCAACACATTGGTGAGTTTTTTAAACTTCACTATGCATCAGCTAACATAATAATGAATTAATAATGAATTTTCAAAGAAGAGAGTGTGTTGGAATTTGTTGAATTTACATTTCTCTAAAGGATTTTTATGTCAGTTCAATTTACAGGTTGGTACCCATGCAGTGAGAGGGTGAAGTACCCCTTGGCTCAGGGGTACTTCAGCAGTACCAGAGACTACCAACACCATGGATCAAACCTGGAACTCTTCCCCCGGCTCGACCCACCAACCTGCCAGCCCAACCGCCCAACCCTCAGTGAGGTAACATGATGGTGAATACATGAAACCTCTCAAGATCATTGAATCCAGTACAGATACCATTGAAGAATTTAGCAATGGAAGCTAGCTAAAAGCATCCATAGAAAAATGAACTGTCAAATAACTATGTGTAATCCCAAGTATTTTCATTACCAGCATTCAGAAATTAGAGACAGCACATTTGACCTGTGTCCTCCACTGAGATTAGAATAGCAGCTGCGTATAATGGCATTTTTATCACTTCAATTCCAGTGTCATTTAGAGTCTAGGCTGGGAAAAAGTGTATACTATGTCTCATCGGTTGACAATTGCAGGAAAAAGCTGGCTGCAAGATTCGTAAAAAGGTTTGACATTTGACATTTCAGTAAAGAAACTTTCTCTAACTGGGGACGAGAGAATTCTGCTGCATATCACTCAGGATGTAAACTGCAAACATTGCTTGCATTTATTCCTCCCCTCTAACTCCTCTACTGTCATGATGATTATATCAAATATAATTTACGTAAATGTCAGGAACTGTGGTGAATTTGATCAAATCCCTGCTTCCAGCAACTACGCTCAGATACAGTAATAGTAGTGTGTTCATCATGCCCTGTCAGGGGTGCTGTGGATACTAGAATGGATTGTGTTACCGCTTTTGGGAACTGATAATTTATGATTATGTCTGAGCTCCAAGGACCTTATGTACCTCAATTTCTGCACAATCTGTCTGACCTCTCACAGCATGGGAGTCATGATGCTGTAAGAGGACTGGGAGTTGGGTTGGGCAGGGTGCTGGCAATCAAAACAGTTTGACAAATCTTTGTGAAATGAGCAGAAACTCTGAAAGGCAGATTATGTGGTGTGGACAGGGATGAAATCATGTTTCCTTTCTAGTTGTGTCTCCTCCACGTAATCCTTTCCTGGTGGGGGGAAATGTTTTCCTCTCACATGCACGGAGCACGTTGTTTGCATTTCAAGACATCGTGCTCATTTCTCAAAATTTCATAACCAGGCTGGGTAAATATTCATCCCAGACATTTGTCCTTTTTAAGGTTGCTTTACTGGCATCTGACATTGTCCTCAAGCTGTTCTTCAGAAGCCGATAGTTTGCTGCTTCTCTTCCAACAAGGTCTCTGGCATCTCTGAAGGGATCTCTGAAGAATGTGGCCCTCTCTTAATCTTTCCTTCTGCTTCTTAAGATGCATTTCACCCTTTGTAAACTGATGAGCCTTCGCTCAATGTCCACCCAGAATATTTCCAGGTCTTCTTTTTGGGGTTCAGATGCCTTCCTCAACGTTTGTGGACCAGCTGCTGCATTTCCTTCTCCCTCGTTCCCATGCATCTAGGAACAACCTTCTAGTTTGAAACTTCTCCAAACCTGCCTCTGAACTCTTTGTACAGGATCTCCCCAAACAAGTGAGCTTAGTCTCTACACGTCCTTGCAGGGATCTCTTCAGGACGGCACATTGCTCCCAGTCTGGGACACTGTGGGGTGTTTCCTCACAGTTTGGATTGTTCTCCTGCTCTACGCTCTTCCTGCCTTCAACAACATTATGTCCACCACTGTGGTGCTCATCCTAGCTTTGGTTCCCTCATGTCTGATCAGAGTATCAGCAATTCCATAGGGTCCTGTCTTCATTAGTCATTCTCTTTCAGTCAGTCAATTGTCTCCATGACTTTTAAGACCCCCGAGTGCCTCCATGACAATAATAACTCCATTTCTGATATACTCTAAACACCCAAGTTTGGTGTCTGTAATATCCTTAGCCTATTTTGGACCACATTTAGTAGCATGTACTGAACTTCAGACCAATTTTCCTGCATCATACAGGTATACATGTTGTGTCCCAAATACCCCACAGAACTAGTTTGGATTCTAGTGTCAAATGTTTTGACTTGTGACAACACAGAAACTTTTTCCAATTATGTGAAGAAAAATGACTCAAAATGACTTGTGGGGGCATCTCTGTAGGAAATGGTTGAAAATCACAATCCCTCCTTCAAAAATCTCAATAAGTCTCTCTTTAAATCTCTAACAAGCCTACCTCCAGCATTTTTAGATAAGAGACCCTTTTCAGATTTTTAGCATCTGAGCTTTACAGAATAATAATAATAATAATAATAATAATAATAATAATAAAATAAAGATTGATAAAGGCATTCAATAAGTACAGCATCTTCTTTGTGGCAACACATTTTGTAACCTGTTCCTTTCTTCCATGTGACCTCCCTTGTCACTTTGAGTTGGCACATTATGCTGGTGAAAAGCCTGGAATAGTACAGACATTATCGATTCTTGTTTTGGTGCCCATCTTGAGCGGCTACCGCTGACTTTCCATCTGCCACCGACAATGACAGAAACTTTAAATTGAAATCGATTCAACTCCCAACGCCACCCAGGTGCATCTAAAACATTTTAGAGGTTTTATTTTTAATCTGTTTGTTATGTAGCGTGGCAATAATGTGGCCTTTTTTTCTAAAAACTCATTTGCAGGTAATAACTGATCCTAAGTCAGATTTAACTGCTTGGAATTGCATTGGAAATGGAAACCATAGATAGATAGATTATGTGTGTGTGTTCCTGTATGTGGGTGTATTTGTGCATGTGACTGTGTATGTGTGTTTGTGGGGCGTTTGCAAGTTCATACATGCAGAGAGCGGGCAGAGATGAGGGAAATTCTTATTACTGATGCAAAAAACTGTCACCGTAATGATTTCTCTGCACTGCAATTACAGAAATGAATGTGCATTATTTAAGAGCAAATATACGCTGTGTAGGCTGACAGAAGCAGAACAGTCCCAAACTCACAACCCTTAATTACCTCACAATGACGCACAAGAGCGCCGCTGAAGGATGCTGGGGCTGACAGACCCAACTTGTCCAAGTGTATGTTATTTGCCGATCCAAATGAACTCAGCGCTTCGCTTTTGTCCTGAAAGTTCAGAAGGGAAAGGGGAGGAGTAACATATCACTTCCTCATGAATAGTTTATTACTCAGTGCAATGCCATTATAGTTTATTACAATCCCAATTCCCAAAAGTTGAAATATTATTCCCAGCAAGGGGAAGTTGAAAGCTTACTTTGTTTTAACGCGCCTGACGTGTTCCCGCGACATGACAGACACAGTTTAAAACTGACTTGATCAACCCATGCATGAAATATTTCAAAGGCTTGTGTTTGACTCCACTGGGCAGCCTTTAAGGAGCTTAGCATTATGATTTAATGGTGGGAACTGTCAGGTCTTTGCATTAATCATCTCCTCCGCCCACACAGGTTTGAAACAGAGCCTTTTCCTCCCCTGCATTATCCATTAGTGCTAAAGATGCAGATAATGTCAAATATACCGAGAGATTATCAGGAGGGCGGTCGAAGAGAAAAAAAACAACCTATGACAGGTCAAGTGAAGAGATTCATTCTGACATGAGTAAATCACCAGCAGCTTGAGCACATGAATTGTGCCAGGAGGATTTCAGCAAAGCTGGTTAAGAGATAAAAGGAAGTGTTGGAAAAAAAGAGGTGAGAATATTTGTTGGGGCATGTTATGCAATCTAAAATTATCCGATTTCATTTTAGGTTGACCTGTACTTGTACTTGTACTTGGACACCGAGGAACAGATGTACAAGGTTACACAGATTCATGTTCTTTTCGTTCCCCAAGTCTAAATTGGCAGCCTGTCTTACAATCCACGGCCACTAATGGTGAAAATCAGGGGAATCAGCATGTTGTCACAACTTGAGAGGTCAGTCTGTAAGTCCGTCGGTCAATCACGACCCTGGAGCGAGTAGAGTAGCTGCATCCTGCTGCTTTAAACACAACCTGTCAAACCTGGACAAGGTTTGTGACTGAACATCTGTGAGCTTCCCCTAGGATACAATGACTCATCTGCAATCACCATCAACATGTCCTTGGAAACTAGAAGAGTGGCAAGATGTACCTACAGACCAGCTCGGATAATCGATGTGTGAACAGCCTGATGAATTCTGCTATTTCTCTGCACGGCAATTTACTTGCTTGTTTCAATAATATGTTTCCTAGAGGGAAAGTGACGGCTACAGTATATAAGAGGTTGATTAGAAAAAGGGAAGATCCCATGAAAAGCGCACCAATGACTCATTCAGTCGTATGAAATTAGAAGGGACAGCCACTGGTGGAGTCAAACGACAGGGAGCGAGAGAGGCTTTGTGTTTGTAAATCATTACATTCACTCACATACGCTCAGCCCCACTTGTAATGGTTCCTATTAGTTCACAGAAATGACCTGTGTGACTAGATATATAGCAGTTAGCAATGAGTCACCAACGTAATTAACACTGGTGATGCTCGAACTCTATCTGATGACCAATCAAAATGGGGTATTGGAGAGACAGATGGGTGTGTGTGTGTGCGCGTGTGTGTGTGTGTAAGAGGGAGATAGAATCGATCTGATGTTACCCTCTTAAGTCACCTTTTCTGCAAGGGAAGGGTTCTTTGCTACCAAGGCAGCTTAGTGAGCTGTATTACTGTGTGTAATTAACACCCCAGATAGCTCTGTCGCTTTCTATTGGAGAGTCTGTCTCTCTCTCTCTCTCTCTCTCTCTCTCTCTCTCTCTCTCTCTCTCTCTCTCTCTCTCTGTCCTTCTCTTACATAAACTCCCCGATGTACCCAAAGCGTCACAGCGCATCTCAGAGTGCTTTCGGCGTAAAAACAGAGGTAGAAGAGGAAAAAGGGCTCTCTTGATAATTATATTTCAGCGGGGAACCAGAATCTCTTTATTCACGGAGTAACAGAGTGAGAGAGCAGTGACTACATGCCATCCTCAAAGTAGCAATCACTCAAAGTTGCACCATAAACACCGCAAGGCCCTCTCTGAGCTTTTCTGTCCCTCCCATCAAAACCAATCACTGTTGTCATGGGACAACCTCTCATCACTCCAATGTTGCTGATTTTCATGTTTTCGCTTCAGTTGAATGTTGACATGCTCCTCTATTGGTTGAGACAATTCCACCATCCTCGGGCTTGGAAAAACCATTTCAAACCCGTTTGGATAAACTCAAAAATGCATGGTGGTCGAGCTGAAAACAAGGCTGCTTTTCTTAGCTCCTGAGAAGTCATATTTTGGAGATGCGAGATTTTCACCCGGCTGTGACGAAACATGAGAGGTGGGACACCCCAAGGGAGAAGGGAGGAAAAGAGACGACATTAAAGGAGGAGATAAAGAGAACTGATCTCTCCTCTCACATGGGAAAGACACTCACAGTCTCCTACACAGATACAGACACATGGATTCCCCTATGAAAAGACACACACACACACACACACACACACATGCGTGCCCACACACACTGCTTGATTAGATACTTAAGGAACTAATGACTGTTGCTGATATTGGAAACCAAGAGCTTATTAGAATCAGTGTCACTCAATTCACCAAATGTACAGAAATTACGCTGCCTTCAAGTACTGTCGGAAACATCGAAATTGTGAGTAGAACACACCTTAGTGGAACAACCCAAAAAACTGCTTTTGTTATGGTTTCATTCTTACTATTACATCCGTCGTCGTATTTACAACTTCCGATGGCAGAAGAAAGAGGTTACGAGGAGCACTTGCCATAGGTGTAGAGACACAGCAACTAACACAGCACTGACACACGTGTGGGGTACAGGGACCAGTGAGGTGGTTATACTGAGTATGAAGAAATGCATGAAATAGGCTAAAATCAATCAATAAATACATTGGTTGGCCTAATGGGGGCGCTATATAATTATATTGATCTCAGACACCACTTACCTTTGCGCTGTGTTCCAGTGTTTCAAAAATTATTACATTGATTGGCCTAATGGTGGCGCAATAATTAAAGGTAAAAATAAAATCAGCATTTTTTTCCCCCTTTGCTAGACGGTTTAAAGAGAGAGACAGGAACGAGTGGGAGAGAGAGTGGGTGATGATATGTGACAAAGCTTATATGGTATGATCATTAGCCACCTGAGCCACCAAGACTCCATAAAGGTTCAAAATTTTATACTCAAGACACCAGACCAGACACCACTGGTGCGGTTTGGATGAAACTTGGAGGGATGATGCATCTTTTTACTGATTGGCTAGGGTGCCTGCGCCATTTGTGGCGGTTAGTTGTATAGGAGGTGACGAGTAGTCAGGTGGTCTTCGTCTTACTGGAATGGTTCAGTCTCACAGAGGAAGATTTTAGGCGTAGATGTTGCCTGCCCAATGCATGCTGGGATAGGCTCCAGCCCCCCTGTGACCATGAACGAGAATAAGCAGGTATGAAAAATGAACGAAGAGACTATTGGCGATCCTTGAGGATCAGAGGAGAACATATCAGGAGAAGCATTCTCTCAAGGGTGTGTACATCATGACCTGGCTTGTGAACAGTGTCATAAGTTCATACATGCAATCCTGGCTACACAAGAGAAAAGGAGTGCTAACAACATTCATGTATACAGAGTTTCCAGTTATCTAACTGTGTTTGCCTTTTGTATGATCCTGGTATCATAGTTACAGGAGACATATTGTCCTCGCTCGACACACTGAGTACCATAATTGCAGCAACAATTACAGAGTTATTATTAGTTGTAAATGATTACAAGGTCAACGTATAGTCTAGCTTTACCTAAACTACTGGAACTATTGATGAGGTTTTGGTGGTGCTGGGAGATGAGAGAGACTCCATTCTAAATCCTAAGGGTACGTCTACAGGCTCAAGAAATCAATTTAACTGCACATTTTAAGTGATAGGAATGAAGTCTTTGAGTGTAACAGCACATTGGAGGATTGTTCGGCGTTGGCGTCATTTTGCAATCTCCAGATGCCTGCTAGTTTTAATGTGATGAGACGGTCATCCTGGGGCTACGAGCTATACCTAACTAGATGACTGGGGGTTGGCAGCTCTCTCTCCAATGAGCTTGTTACCCTTTAAAATGGTAACCCTGCTAACCCTAACACTGGAAACACCGGAAACACTGGAAACACTCCCACCAATAGGTAACAAGGTAAACAATTGGGGTCAAAACAACAAAGGGTCAAACATTTTCAAATGTTGAGGCAGGTGAGGCAACTCCTTGACCACTGTTGCTCAAAATGATACCCATTACAAACCTCTGATTTTCAATTGCATAAAAAAGTATCTCTTATTCCCTTCTCAGGGTCTTCATAGATGCAGAGTAACGGGTCCTGAATGTTGCCTCGGGGTTTGATTTTGCATCCACTACCTACCTAAGTGTGCTGTTTACTGTGAACGGTGAATCATGACCTCCACCATAGCTACAGGTAGAGATAACAGTAAAACTCTTGAGTCTCTGAGTGTGAACGTTGCCATGATTCTCCAAGTGCACTTCCTGATAGAAAACTTCTGCATCACGTTTTTTAGAAAATCCAACAAATATTGATTCAGCTATCTGAGCTCATGGAATAAACATTTGTTTTAGCTTTTCACTGTCTGTGGCTGCCAGATTTGTTTTTTTGTGGACATCTGAATCCTCTTATTCTTCTTCCCTCATCTTTTTTATCATCATATTTTAGAATGGATTTTCCACCAAAGGGATATTTTTCCTTGTGGCACCCAGATAGTTCTTTGGCCTGAGTGCCATGCTAGATCGATGTCATACATTAGGGGTGACCACTTTTGTACATGTTTTTGTCTTCTCCAATTTGTAATCCTGATGCTTACGTGGAGATTATGAGATTATTTCACCGATTCATCTTGAGCTGGATCTTTGATGTCACTTCTGAAGTTCATTTATTCTATTAAATGGTTGTTTTTCGATTGAGCCGTATTACCCATTCCCTTTCACATCACATGAAAAACACACGAGGGCATTCTTGCTTGCAGTGTACTGAAACTAAACAAGTCGGAGCTAAATTTATAACAGGGCAGTGGGTCTTGAAAGGCTGCGAGCCAATGACAAATAACCAACAGGGAATATGGCTGCAAATATAATGAACCTGTGGTTGTGAATGAAATAGCCTGCTTGTTGTGAATGAAATGTTAAATTGATGTCTAAGTCATTAAAAGTGTGGGGAGAGAAATGAGTCATGCAGCCTGCAGCACAATCAAAGCATCCTGGTCTTCCATCCGTCTCTGCAACACTGAAATCAGGGATCAAAGCCACTTGTCAAAGCTTTAGCCAGCGCTGAACCAGGATAACTAGACACTACTGCCTAAAGCTACACTCATTTCCTCGTCCATATTGTGTCAAGATTTAGATTCAGCAGTGTGACAGTGGACTCAGCGGTTATTTTAGGTAAGGAGCCTATTGGGATCATGGGCTGGAGCATCCTAGAGACTTTCATAATATGAGTGATTGATGTTAAATGGAGAGCAAGGTGTTTTTTTGTATTACCTGACACAAGCAGAAAGATTGTGGCATCAAATCCAATCAACAATTCAACAAAATTCAATTATCAGGCAAAACATAATTTATATTAATCTAAATATTGTCTGTTCTTCAACACAAAATTCAGCTTTAATAAACTTCAAAATTGAGTGAACTGAAGTAGAACTGAAGTACCTGAAATAGACTAAATCCACACAGTGCAAACAGCTATCAGTAGCAATCATCCTCAAATGAATCAGTAATGCAAAGGAACAATAATCAAAAACAATGATTAACCAAATACTCACTGTGGCTGCATCAAATTGAACTGGACAACAATGAACCCAGGAAAGCTCCTTGGGACAAACAGGTCAAAGAGAAAAGAACGGTGCAGCTCATACAGGGTCATGAGATTAACAGATTTAAATTTAGATTTGAAATGATATTGGGGGTGCAGATTGAGTTTAGTAGCTTAAAAACACAGGATGAAAGAGCATGATTACAGTTAATTGTAGTCACACTTTAATATTACAGCAACCTCTTTGGTTTCACTTGATAATGGGAGAATAGTATCAGCTGTTTGCCTGTCAGTATACTCCTGTCATCCACCCAGCTTTAGTCTGCTGGTTTGAATGATATTTACAACGTTATTAGAGCATCAATTCATTTTGATCTTTGTGTTTAGCCATACCCTTACAGAAAAGTCCCATGTGAATTCAAAGCACATGTGCTTTTTGGACACGTGTTGGTTTTCACATGTGAGCAATATTTTATCTGAAATCCTAAATTATTGTATAAACTGTCACATGTGGTTTCAGATTACAATATGTGAAAAAATAGGGCCTTTATACCCAGAACAGGGGATACTCCCTATCTCATCTTGGTGATAGAACTGTTTTCTTATTGGACAAAAGAACTATAGGCTACTTGATAAACTACTGCATTACAGTAACAGTAATTATTTTCTCTAGATCGAGTTGTCTAACAATTTATTATGTCAATTCCAGTAATAGGATTACAACTGCCCATGAAAAAGTAAGTCATTGTGGTGTCACTCCCTCTGAATATCAGACTGAAGTTGATTGATCCAACAACTATCCCCCATCCAGAGACAGGCTCGCCTTCTTCATCTAAACTGAAACCAGTTAGCTGAGAAATGCTGACTTTATCTGGCTGGGAGTATCCTCACTACTTTGATTTTATTGAGCAAAAGGATGACGGCAACATTGGACATGAACGCTGTCTGGTGTAACGGGAAAGTAACGTAATGAGTAGTGTAACAAATTACTCCTCTCTGGGGGAAAAACAATCCACTAACGCCATTCCTTTTGAAATGTGCAACAAACGACGAGTAACTAGTTACTTTCTCCAGTAATGAGCCAGACACTGTTGTTGTTATTGTTGTTGTTGACTTTGGAGGCAGATTTTTGCCCAGCAACTTTTACGCAATGACTCACCCACGGCATCTCTCTTACGCATGAACAAAAAAATCAAAGGATAAGGTGGAGCGAGCAGGCACCGACATGGGAAGAGTCAGATAAAAAGGTGTTTAGGGTGGAGGACTCAGTATTTGAGTCGGGCTTCAAGGGGATAGGGCCACATCCTGCTGCGCATCGGACCATGGAGAGCTCCAGGCTGCGGACCAGAGCGCTCATCTGCGTCCTGCTGCTGTCCGTCGTTGCTGTTGGAGCCGAAATTTACGAGTCGGAGTCCGGAGAGGAGCTGAACCCCAGAGCCCTGCGGGACTTCTACCCCAAAGGTCCAAACCTGACCAGTGAGAAGCAACTGGTAAGCTGATCTCCACACTTAAACACCCGGTCCGTGATCGATCGGCGTGATGGATGCAATTTGGGAAATGACTTAAAAACGAGTGTTATCATTTTATGAAACCAAATTGTAACTTCTTCCTTTTTACTGTGTATATCGTTAGTATCTTACATATGCACAAGGATGTAGCAGTGAATGAAAATATGTGTGAACAAGGACCTCCAGTCATAAGGAAAAGCGTTATCAACAAAATCAGTTATATTTTCAGTTATACTTTTTTCTCTTTAAACGCCGACGACTTACACCAGTCTGGCCAACCTACTATGATGTATATTATTACTTTATCTCACAGACTTATATCAGCCTATAGAAGGTTATTATTCTATGCTTATTCCTATCATCTGAATCTCATTTGTCCATTATCGATATTACATCATGATACATATTTGCTGCTTGCATCTGCTATATTTCGACAGCTTGGAGCGCTCCATGAAGTTCTTGAAAAGCTGCAGGCTAAACGACTGCCGTTATGGGAAAAGAAATTCGGCCAAGTTCCTACGGTAAGTAAAAAAATCATACTAACCTAACCAGATTTACCTTAACCACTCCCTTATCCCCCAAAAGTTAACATGTATCTACATTGCTCTCACAGAGCAAACGTTAGTGTATGTATATGGTGTGTATGTGATGGTGATGTATCATAGATAAAATAATCAACATTTTGCGTCCCTCAGTGCGACGTCGGGGAGCAGTGCGCGGTGAGAAAAGGCGCTCGGATTGGGAAGATGTGTGACTGTCCCCGGGGATCTTTCTGCAACTTTTTCCTGCTTAAATGTTTATGAGCTTCGTCTGATGTGAATGTACGAGGTCTGATATGAAATGCTATTACACGATTCATATGTAATTTATTACATTCGTATTTTTTATGATGCAGCTGGACACCTTTTTGAATGACTGCCCATCCTTACGAAAAAATAACTGTGCGTTCCTATGATATGTTTTAGAGGGATGCTGTATAAATATCACAGGAAAACTATGTGTCCCTAATATTAAAGGTAAAAAATACCATAAAGTATGATAAGGTTCATATAAACACAGTATTAGTACCACAGACTCACTATAAGTCTATGTATGAATATTATAGTAATATTAGCCTATAGTGATACCATAAGACCTAAAAAAAAAAAAAATACCATGAACCACGATACGTTATTAGGCTATAGACTTAGAGACTTAGAGTTTCTATGTGGGAATATTATGGTGATGTTTCGTTAGGTCAAATCCAAAAATGTCTTTCGAACTTGAAATATTTGTTTTAAATGATTGTTTGTGTATGACTCATAATAAACAGTGTCACATGTTGTTTTGTAAAGCAGTGGCGTGGCGGCATTTCTTAAAACACGCACACGCGCGCACCAAATTAGTCCAAATATATTCCTCAAGCATAAAATCCACAGGTTTCATAAAGGTCGCTGCATTTGAAATGGGTTACACAACACAAATGTTTCACTGTTGATTTGAGCCTTTATTACTTTGATTTCAAAGGGTTCAGTCAATATTTCTGAACAAATCTCTCTGTGACGTCACACCTCCAGGGGGGGTCAGGCTGCTCCATTAACAGGAATCAGCTTTTTTGTTTTGCACAGCAACTTATTTCCATTATAGTGGAAGCAACTCCAGGGTTTCCATTGCGACATCATGTGCATTGGAGTAACCCACTGCATGGGAATTCAGATTTAGAGTCCACCAATAGAGTCCTTGTTATCTAAAACTGCACATATGAAAGGAAAGTCTTGCCTTAAAAACTTAATGTACTCAATTAACTCAATGTACAGTATATAGATTTATTTGTCAATGTAGACTTACAATTCCAATTGA
This sequence comes from Gephyroberyx darwinii, assembly GCA_900660455.1. Taxonomy (NCBI): domain Eukaryota; kingdom Metazoa; phylum Chordata; class Actinopteri; order Trachichthyiformes; family Trachichthyidae; genus Gephyroberyx; species Gephyroberyx darwinii. The sequence goes on along the minus strand of CABFOQ010048195.1, from coordinate 9,332 downwards.
GTTGACAGAACAACTTACCAAGCATTCATGAAACTGATCATGCAACAGTTGAATGTTAAACATTGTTAGCTTATTAGTGACTTCCCAGCATGCAATGCATTTGAATTAACCCTCCAGAAACCCTTCCTTCTCCTTGTTTGAATAACATTACAGGACAGAGACTTGTTATGTATGGCAGGGGCAGACCTAATGATTTTGGGGCCCTAGGCAAAGGCAAGCATGGGGCCCCCTGAGTCCCAACCTTCACTCTTTTCAATCCAGCTGGGGCTGAGCAAAGTCTACATGTAAAGCTTGGAGGGAGTGGTATTATTGCTAGCCACAAACACTAACATCAATTTTGGGACACATGAACAACTGACACTAAAACCCTCCTTACTAGTGAAAGAGTAAGTAACACTGGGCTGCAGTTGATCGATTAGTGGATTAAACTGGTAAACATTTGTCAACATGACCAAACATTTGCTGATTGAACTTCTTGTCTTGAGTTCACTCAGGGAGTATTTACGACATGAGAACAACTTTGACCAAACTATTCAGTACTATTTCTGTCAACTTTAATTGCATTAATATTTTTGAAGAGCAGGTAGCATCATCATATTCCACACCACTGTGCTATCTCTGTCTCTCTCTCTCTTTATGCCATCCTTCTTCTCGGCTACCTACCAACAGTCATCAATAATCCAGAAAAGACAAGTACAAAATGTCCACTTAGTCCATTTTGGCTTGGCTGTGTGTGTGTTACCATTTGGGAAGTCAGCATGAACTGAAACCATAGAGGCACCTGGGCAGATTGTCCTGTCAATCAAACTGACCGCACACTTTCCTGTCCTGTCATTTCCTGTGATGTGTTATATTAATATTTAACCTGCAGGTAGAGGGGCCATTTTCATGAAGAATGTTTACTTGACAGTCAGCTTCTACCGGAGGCACACAGTGTTTCATCAGACAACTCATAGAAAATCACTTGTTAAAGTAACTATCCAGAGAGATTCTGTCTGAACAACCGGTTAAAATAGGTTTAAGGAAGGATGATTGATTAAGAATATATGGTATTACCCACCACTGTAACATTACAGCAAACTAATTCGTAGTAGATGAACTATAACTGATGTTACTGGTAAAACATTTCACAGCATTTGCTCATCTGGAAAAATGTCTTCGTGTGTGTTCCCGGTGACAAAGAGAGAAACTGATTGAGAGAAAGAGGCAGAGGATGATTGAGACAGATAGTGAGATGGAGATGGGGGTAGAGACAATATGAAAACAGATGTATTTGTTGATGTGATTGTTGCTATATGAAAACGACAGCATTGGGAATATACAGTCAAATGCATTAATCCAAGACAAGGCTTAAAGCAGTGAGCTGGATTTGTCAGGTTATGCAGAACATATTGTTGTTTTTCCTGCGAAAACCCCGACAATCCACTCTCGCTGATTGTCAGTTGAAGGATTTCTGTTCCTCTATGGGTTGAGAAACTTCCACAACTGTTGGTCTTATGAAACCTTTTGAAAAAACACATTGGATAAACTCAAAAATGCACCATGGTCAAGTTGAAACCAAGCCTCTTTCTCTTAGTTCCTGAAAAGTTGACATATTGGGGATAAAAGGTTTTCCTGGACAACCATGATGTATATGTAATATATATATATATATGTGTGTGTGTGTGTGTGTGTGTGTGTGTGTGTATATATATATATATATATATATATAAACCTCAAATAATGTGATGATTGTTGTTGTTGTCCAATGTATCAGTCCAATGTATTGGTATGGTGATACTGTCGTTCTTTGTGGTATTTTGTGGTTATTAGTAGAAAACCTCCTTGGTGGTTGTAGCTCACGTCCAGCACACACACACGGCAAACACTGCTCCCCTCTAGTGGAAGAACAATAGCACCTGTATGTTTTTTTGTCAGCAGATAGTGGTCTAATAGTAACCTGCAGGTGCAGCCTGCAGCGTGGACTCTCTGATCCAAACAGAGCAGCTTCACTCCTGAACCCTTGCATGTCAGTGTTAGTCAGCTCCAGCTTTTTTTTTGGGGGGGGGATTTTGAGGTGAGAATGTGAGACCAGAGTTACTCAGCGTCTGAGAGGTTGCAGACACTCCCGCTTGGTTAAAATAAAAACACACAAGTAGAATGAATCACACTGTGAGCTCCGTGGATATTTGGCCAATGACATATTGTTGGTTTGTGTTGTTATGGTGCATTACTGTCCTCCTCTGCGTCTAGATGTTGATGTCCTGTGCGTCATAATCCTGGGTGAGCATTCATACAGAAGCCTGATTCAGATGTCATGAGAAATGACGTCCTGGCTCACAGATGGTGACTGCAGAGGTACTAGGGTGAAGTGCAGACTGTCAACTTTCATTTGAACTACAGCGCCGTTTGTACGCAACGCCCCATCTCCAGGTTCCTGCTTTATGAAATAGTCCTTCACTAACTAAAAGGGTTCACCTCAGAGCACACCTTATAGGAAGCAGTTTACTTCTAAGAGGTTGCAATCAGCCACGTTACATGTCACACTGCTAATGAAGTGACAGACATCAAAAGGGCATAATCATGTGAATGCACGGTCCAGTCGGCTGAGTTGACAAGGCCAAATGGGTCCCGCTGATATAAACAGTACCTCAGTATCAGCAGTGGTAGGGGGTTAGGTATGTGGCTTTATGAGTTGATCTGGCCAAAAAACCCTGGTTTCCAAGCCGCCACCTTGGTAACCATGAGTAATGAGCAACTGAGTGTATTAAACTTGGACTACCTCTACTGAGCAGCAATATGTGCCATTATAATAATGACAATAAATAAGCTCAACATATAAGTATTTCAATTTTTGTTTGATTTTTGTATACCTATCAGATATGAACTATGTGGAGTTGTTGAGGGAGACCTAAGGTAACCAAAAACGACCTCCTTGTACAGATACGATAATCAAAACCAATAAAATTTGCCTCCTGCGGGTAGAAACCACGTTAAATTATGTTTATTTAAAAAAATATATAGAAACAGGACCACTGATGTATACATACAGTGATATGGAACAGTGTGGATAGAAGTTTTCATTCAATTCAGATTGGAAAAAAAATACACACCACAGCAGCATTTCCCCTCAATAACACACCGACTTTTTTGACATAGCGTGGAACTCAGTGGTTTTAATCAGTGAAGTTACATACTAAAATAAAACAAAAGCAGTAGCCTTATAGTACGTCTTGTCTATGGTGGCTAATTGGCTATGGATTCAAGAACACAAAACTCGATATCTCTAAAATATACCTCCACTCTGCAATTACAGAATGAAACTCAGCAGTGGGGAGTGTCAAGCATCAGCAGAGGAATCACAACAATGATTATTAGTAGCTTCGCTTCTGATGGATGGCAGGAGAGTATCTCGCTGTGTGGTTTTCCATTGGATAGCCAATTACCGTGTTTTGCCAGGAACAGAACTGGCTTCCACACTTCTCATCAAACTACAGGTATTGTCAGACATGCACGCCAGGTATGTTTGGAGCGGCTTGCTCAAATTCTAGAGCATTAACTCTTTCATTTGGTTGACAACGCCATTTGAACTCAGGTGGCACAAAATAACCGCATCGAAACGGGTCTCGAGCCTCTTCCAAGAGAACCGCAGTGCAGTTTGTTAGGAGTGGGAACATAATCCAAAAGCAACTACAGGAAACGACCCTAAAATGCATCCTCAACTGGCATGAACACCGGAGAAAAAGTAAAATATAGAAAAGAGTGGCAGACAAATCCATCATGCTTAGCTAAAGTTACAGGGACTGCAATCGGATTTGTTTTGATTCCTCTCACCGCCAAAATCTCTCAACTGGCAGGATTACCAAACAAGCTACTTATGAGTCACGTGACTTTTTTTCTTTTTCTTTTTTTTTCTCTTCTTCTGGGTTGCTTGTGATTGGGCAGCATGAGCCTAAACAAACCGAATACAAAAACACAACGTTGACTATTCCACTCACTATGGTTCGGACCAGACAAAACAAAATGTAGATGTGATTGCACCCTTAAACTATTGTGATAACCTGGCCAGAAAAAAAACAACTATTAAGACAGGTCTGACCAAAGGGACAAAAAAATGGTGCAATTTGGATACCACACTACCCATAATATGAGGCAGTGGGCAAAACATAACAGCTCACTGCAAGAAATCAAATGCAGCCAAGTAGCACGAGTCATGTTATGATGTTCAGTTGCGTGACAGTCTGGTCCCCACACAGCCATGGATCCCTTCAGTAGCTCCATTAAACAACACGCCACTTCTCAATGCCCCAACAGGCACACTGCGGTTTGTTCGCTTGGTCTTCCTATGATGAACTGTCTTCCAGCTGCTCTGCCTGAAATGGGTAGCTGAGGGCAGGCGGAAACCCCTGGCTCCTTGGCTGATCATCCAACAAGATCACATCCTCCACATCTGTCCCCCTGTACCGCCGTCTACAGATCTTCACTGTGACTTTGCGCCCCTGAAAGGCTTTTAGGGCTTCTTTAGAGGCCATGGCCCTGGCAGCGGACTCGTCACGCCCGTATCCTGTACCCATGTAGACAGTCTGACAGCGAAGCTCACACACGTGGCCTTCCTTCTGTGTGCGGCCCGCCGGCAAGTCTGGGATGTCCTTCAGCGGCACAAACACACAGCTCAGGCTCTGTTTGCAGGACTCCACGCAACTGCGAAGGATCTCAAAATGGTCCAAGTTAGGACCAAAACCCCCGGCTGACACCAGCTTCCAGGCCACAGCCTTGTAGAGGCGGTTGAAGAAGGGCTGGTGCTCAGCGGGAGCCTGCGGCGCAGGTCCTGATTTCTGACTAGATGGCCACGCTCCAGTTCTCCCAGCGGGTCGACCGTCCACCTCATTAGGCCCAGCTTTGGCCCGTTTCGCACAGCTGTCAGCATCACTCCCTGCAAATGATAAAACAGGCAATACAGTGAGGGATTCCACACAGCAACCCCTTTTAATGAGGAAACAGACAGATTCCAGGCTCAGTTGTAGGCGTCTGGAAGACAGCCTATGGGTAATTAGACCAAAAATCACACTGTCATTGTAAAGAGCATTGAAACATCACCCAGACGGTAGTCATTATCAGGTCTACAATCTGCAGTGAGTAGAGTCCTTCCCACCATATGAATGAATCATAACTTTACGTAATCATACCTCCAATGAGAGCTATTCAACTTCGACATGATTTAGGTGCTCATCTTACCTATGGTGTGTTCGAATTGGTCCAAATCAGAATAAACTGCAACATGTTTACTTTGTGGCAGTTTTTCAGTGGTTTACATACATTTTCCACTGTAAAATGGCTTACAAATTTGTTACTAATGTTTAGTTTAGTATTTAGTTTAGTATTTAGTATTATGCCAGTATTTTACTATTTTCAACAAGCTAAAATCAAGTGATCATCTTAAACACACTGTGAGAGTAGTTGGATACCAATCAGCTTTAGTAATGCATTACTCCCTAATTATTGTCTTGCCTTAGTCTGACTGGATCCACAAACAAACAAAACAAACAAAAACAACAACAACAACAAAGAAGGTAAATACTACTTTGTTGAAAATGTGCATTACCAATTGTGGCATTCCTCTTTCCTCTTGCCATGATTTCATCTCTTGTCGTTCGATCTGGAACATCATGGACAACTATTTCTTTGCCCATCTCCTTGATCTTCTCCATTACGGCCTGTGGGTACCTAAGGGGACAGAAAAAGGGAAAAAAAAGACTCCTCATCTGTGCGCCTTGATCTTTGGCTGCCAAAGTTTATCATTCTCCTTAGTCAATATGTTGTACCTGCAGCCGAGGAAAACATTATTGGCCCAGACCATGGAGAGAGACAACAGCCTGTCAAGACTGCTGCTGGGGATTCCTTGCTGAATTGTGGGGAAAGCCTCCATATTTCTCAGTATGAACTCCCTTCTACCACACCACTGCTTGTTGGTCTCGCAATACCCCCTGAAAGTCTCCACCCACTGGGCCAGCTGAGGGTTCTGGCCCAGGTACTCTGAGACAAGGTCCTTGCCACTCCTCTCCTGCGCCATCACTAAAAAAACATCATATAACACAGCATGGAAATATCACAGCTGTTCGTTTGTTAAGTGCTAGCTAATATAAGTGTAGCAATCATAAAGTTTTACTTAGCAACTTAGGCTAACAATGCTTTACATCAAGTATGTGGAACAAACAATATCGCTTTCTAAGTACTAATTAGCCTATTACATCTGCAACGGCAGTGTTTTGTTGCTTTTTTGCCTGGCAGTAGTTAGCTAATGTTTTGCTGAGTACTGTTGGCAAGCCAGGCAAATATCTGCTAAATTAACGTTAGCCCGGTCACAGTAGAAGCACCGGAAGCTACGCTAGGGACAATTTTAACATAACGTTACAAGCTAAGGAATGGCAGTGTGCAAAGCGTTATCAATAGCTAGTATAGCCTGACGTTTTTAACTTGTAACTATGAGATACTAACCTTAATAAGCTCTCTCCGTTGCCAGATGTAGCTAGCTGGCTACATGACCGAATGATAACGTAAGGCCACTTCAGTTAGGATCAATTGAACTACACTTCCCAGAAACACAATGTTATCGGTTGTTTCCACCGAGAGGCTTCTGCTAACTTTCACTACTTTTGTTAACGTCTTTATCTTGTCAAAAGGCGTTTGTGCCCTGAAGCAATAGATCGGCGCTTTGCCTTCACAATCTAGCTCTGCGAAACCCAATAACTGTTCTTTGTGTAATTTTTTAAAGCAAAATAAACAACATGGAATGTCAGAGACGACGAATTTCAACTCTGGAATGTCAAAGACCCACAATGCTTTGCGCAAGGACGTAAACAAACTGCGACACGCAGCTCCATCGACAGTTTGTTTGGGTGAATGAATAACAGGCTCTCCACAAAATTACCAGTTTCCATTCATAGCAGGTGAATTAAGATGATTCACGAGCTCCTGTTGGCACTAAGTGGATACCCTGGGACGATTTTCACATGGAACAAACGAACAGGTTTACAGGTAAAACAAATGACGTTTCTGATCCCAATTAACGTTAACGTTAGCTCTATACGTTTTGCATCACTTTATCACAACAGACAAGCGTATTAGAGTTATTATCGAAGCGGGTGTTAGATAATAATAGCATATTAAAATGCTATAATTAATGTTATTGCTTTTTGCTTGTCATATAGTCAAGCAACTATTTGTGCTAGCGTTACTGTGCATGCATTATGCATCTATGCATCTGTTAATCCTACTAACTATAAATTAGATTCTAGGTAGAAGGAAGGAAATGCGTTGGCTTGCGGCTTGTCACCTCTCTGTATCAGAGGCACATAGTGGTATTACTGACATGAAACCCTTTGCTTCGACCACAGGTGTCCCAGGACCTCCCCTTTCTCCACCCCAGTGAGACCAGTGTCCTCAATCGTCTCTGTAAACTGGGGTCGGATTACATACGCTTTACAGAGTTCATAGAGCAACACACTGGCCATGTCCACCAACAAGTGAGAAAAACGCCATTTGGGCAGATTTGGTTTACTGTATTTCAAATCAAAATATTGATGTTGTTTGAGAAAGCTATGAAAGGTCTAGTGTCTAGTTTTCTGTTCTGTGTATAACCAGTGACCTGCTGAGTTAATCAATTCTACTGAGTGGATTTTTCTAAACAATGCACACTAGGAAGAAAAAAGCAAAATGAATAAGGTTAAAAACCTTCCTATGACTTCTTCATCGACCAGAATGAGAATTTGACAGATTTAGGCATCATTCTTGATTAGGGAGTATACTTTAAATAAATAAATAATGTTGTATCCTTGACCTCTAGGAACATCACACAAACCAGCCCAACCAGGCTGGACTTAATGGGATTTACCTGCGGGCTTTCTGTACTGGGCTGGACTCTATGCTGCAGCCCTACAGACAGGCACTACTGGATCTTGAACAAGAGGTATTAAAGATTACACAGCCTAATGTGGCATGCTTTTACAGCTTTTACAGCATGTATGGTAAGACATATGACTATCTAGCCCTGATACAGGACCCTATGAGAGTCTTTTATCATTTGGCTGTTTACCTTTCCCATAGGGTCCTGTCCTGCTCCATTGACTTTTTACTGCACTTATCGGGCTCGCTGACTTTCGTGCAGTAAAAAGTCAATGGAGCAGGACAGGACCCTATGGGAAAGGTAAACAGCCAAATGATAAAAGACTCTCATAGGGTCCTGTATCAGGGCTAATGACTATCAGATATGGCACTCATAGTAATCCGTAACTTGTGTGTTCTGTATTTTAGTTCCTTGCAGATCCACATCTGTCAATATCCCATGTGAATTATGTGCTTGATCAGGTAATGACATTAATGAAATTCATCTTTTGATGTTATTAGTGAGATTATTTTTTGTTGTAATTCTATTATAGATCGGAAATCTTTTCTACAGTGGAAATTTGCCTGTTTGCCTCATAGCTGTATTTTTTCTTTGTTAAGTTCCAGTTGCTCTTTCCCTCCGTGATGGTGGTGGTGGAGACAATAAAATCACAGAAGGTAAGGATCGCTTAAAGGAATAGTTCAGCCCCAAATGAAGTACTGAGACAACGAAATGCAGTTTGGCATCTAACCAGAAGTGCAAATAGCAGTAAAGTGCAGAATATGTACATATAAATATAGTGGTAATATAAATATGAAATAAACAGTAAGTGATAGATATGAATATGCTAAGATATATACAGTATGGACAATATTGAAAATATGAACAGTGTGAAATTAATACTCTGGATATGTGTAATATGTATATTACAGTATAAACAATAATGAATAATAATAATAGGTAGTGCAAATAATATAGATAGTGCAGGTGTGTGGAGACTGGGAGGTTCCTGAATCTGCTGGTCCTGGAACAGAGGGACCTGTAGCGCCTCCCAGAGGCGAGGTGGGCAAACAGTCTGTGGCTGGGGTGAGAGGAGTTAGGTAAGGATGCTCTTGATGGTGCAGCGGTAGAAGTTCACCAGAATCTGAGGAGACAGGTGGACTTTCTTCAGTCTCCTCAGGAAGAAGAGGCGCTGGTGAGCCTTCTTGACCAGGGTCGAGGTGTTGAGGGTCCAAGAGAGGTCCTCGGAGATGTGGACGCCCAGAAACTTAAAGCTGGCGACATGCTCAACCTCCGTCCCGTTGATGTGGGTGTGTGTGCCGGCTTTGGACTTCCTGAAGTCCACAATGAGCTCCTTGGTCTTCTTGGTGTTGAGGGCCAGGTTGTTGTCCAGGTGCTGGACCTCCTCCCTGTAGGCCGACTCATCGTTGTTGTTGATGAGGCCAACCACCGTGTTGTCTGCAAACTTGAT
>CABFOQ010048153.1:0-12496 GCA_900660455.1 Gephyroberyx darwinii | reverse complement strand
CCAACAACCCTTCGGTGATGGGTCAGCCTCTCTAACCACTAGGCCAACCTGCTGCCCCTATCCTGTTCCTGGTGTTGCTGGTGTTCCTGGTGTTGCTGGTGTTGCTGGTGTTGCTAGTGTTCCAGGTGTTGCTAGTGTTCCTGGTGTTGCTGGTGTTGCTAGTGTTCCTGGTGTTCCTGGTGTTTCTGGTGTTGCTGGTGTTCCTGGTGTTCCTGGTGTTGCTAGTGTTCCTGGTGTTGCTAGTGTTCCTGGTGTTCCTGGTGTTGCTAGTGTTCCTGGTGTTGCTAGTGTTCCTGGTGTTGCTAGTGTTCCTGGAGTTCCTGGTGTTGCTGGTGTTCCTGGTGTTGCTAGGGTTCCTGGTGTTGCTAGTGTTCCTGGTGTTCCTGGTGTTCCTGGTGTTGAGCAGTGACTCTGTGGTGTGGTCAGTATTGTGTAACTAGTAGTCTTTCTATGTTGAATGCACTTCAATTGTAAGTCGCTTTGGATAAAAGCGTCTGCTAAATTCCTGTAATGTAATGTAATGTAGTGTAATGTAGTGTAATGTAATGTAGTGTAATGTAGTGTAATGTAATGTAATGTAATGTAATGTAATGTAATGTAGTGCAATGTAATGTAGTGTAATGTAGTGTAATGTAATGTAATGTAATGTAGTGTAATGTAATGTAATGTAATGCAGTGTAATGTAATGTAATGTAATGTAGTGTAATGTAGTGTAATGTAATGTAGTGTAATGTAGTGTAATGTAATGTAATGTAATGTAGTGTAATGTAATGTAGTGTAATGTAATGTAATGTAATGTAGTGTAATGTAGTGTAATGTAGTGTAGTGTAATGTAATGTAATGTAATGTAATGTAATGCAGTGTAATGTAATGTAATGTAATGTAATGTAATGTAGTGTAATGTAATGTAGTGTAATGTAATGTAATGTAATGTAGTGTAATGTAATGTAGTGCAATGTAATGTAATGTAGTGTAATGTAATGTAGTGTAATGTAATGTAGTGTAATGTAATGTAATGTAATGTGCAGCGCTGCTAAACCTCCTGAACATAACAAGGCAGCCTTACAGGGCTGGGGGTCAAAGGTCAACCTCTTTATCCCTGCAGGGAGATTATGTTGGAGCACAAACAGATAATATGTAGTTTGTTCCACTATTCACTATATTACCTTATATAGTGGGATTACTTCCACCCAGAGAGAGTAACTTTTCTACCATTTGTCATCAAAGCAGCTCACTGGAGGGAACAGCCACTATTTAAGTAGTTATGCTTAATTTCACTTCAAAATTCGAAATTTCCCCCTGAGGATCAATAAAGTACCTACCTATACCTTCTATAGTATGTGACAGAGTAAGTTGTTACCACCCACCAGCCAATTACAGCAGTTTGCAGCTCCAAATATAGAAAGACTGGATTTATCTGAGTTTATCTTTAGCCTGATGACTCAGCCTATCAGACACACACACACACACACACACACACACACACACACACACACACACACACATTATTTCACATTAAGAGAGCTAACCTGCAACAAATTAACTATTCAGCACAATTGCAAAAGCAATGATTGTCCTCACTTCACCCACATTGACATAAAAGCAGTTCAGCCAAAACACAGCAACAATTCACCAGCAGAGCAACGCTAGTTGCTAAATAAGAGCAACTTAGATTAAATGACAATGCAATAGCAATGAACAACAAAAACACTGAAATTAAATCAGGTTCCTACCTTTTTGAAGTTTATTTTGCGTCTTCCCGTTGCCAATATGCCAATATGATCAAAAGTATAGATCATGTTTTTGGCATAATGATAATGATAAAGATAGCAGCAAAACCAATTCAGCCCATTTTTCAATTTCTCTGGCTACTTTAACATTAATATCTGCAACAGAAGACCATATGTGGATGATATGTGCTGTCAGATGTCTCTGCAGTTCAGACTCTATCAGTGGATCAGACTGAAGGTCCTCACTTTAAAGCTGCACTAGGCAACGTCACACATTGGCAAATTGCAGCAAGAGGTAACTGCTTGAATTTCATTACCCAGAAATCCTGTGTGATGACATTAGTAAACTGGTCTTGAGGACTGGTGTTGAGGAGACACTTGGATTTCACTCTTCAGATGGATTTCTCCTGTATGATTGTTGATCGTCGGTCTAGAAAGAAGCCCTTGCTCTTTGATTCTGATTGGCTGACACCAAAACCTGACGGTTACCGTTGATGTTTTAGATCCAGGAAACATTTTCTGATATCAGACTCACGTCACGTCATCTACAATTAGCCTGTTAGCCACAGAAAGAAGAAAAATACATCAAACAACTAAATGAAAAACATCCCCAGTAGCTGTTTTTAACAGCGCTTCAGTGCTTCAGGGTGTTTTTTTCCTTTTAATGGATTAATACTTTGAAACAGCTGATCGGCTCATGTCATGCAGCTCACGGCACTTTATTCAAAACTTGCCCCACCAAACAGTTACAACAACAGCACCATGAAGCAGCTTCAGCTTCGGGTTTGAATGCACATAGAAGTCCATGAAGCAAGAGAACATATAAAAATTTCATTTAGGCACACAACCAATGAATTGTATCACTGCTAAACCACGATGCTGTGGTTTCACCTCAGAGCTGCACTATGGATTTTCAATAAATTACTCCCCATCAGTTTACAAGTGATGCTCAGTATTTTGAACCTCACCACGTGTTCCAAGAAATTTTTCAGTAACTTTGTGAGCCAACAAAGATGTTTTATTTTGATAGAAATGTGGTGGGAGGTAAGGAAATATTTCTTTCTGGGTGTGAAAAGTGTTTCTGGGGACTTTACTTTATTCATTCACTAATAAAACTAGTTTCAGAAACCGCCCTTTCACAAATTTCCTGCATCTATCCTGACAAAAGTGGAGAAAATTGTTGAATATGACAAAGTAGAACCAAGTTCGATCAGACAACTTCTCATAACCTGCAAGAGAAAAGTAAGTGAACGATTCCTCTTGGGGGACGAAGCAAAATTACAGCATTACTTCAGCAGCGAACCCTTTTCCCGAGTAACACCTTGCAATAGTTGAGTAGAGTTAAGCTCCTTCCTGAACAGTTTGTTCATGAGATCTTCCAACACAACACTGTAAACAGTTTGACACCCTCAGGACATCGAGCACAGATCACCGGTGAGTTTTCCGACAGGTTGACGTATCACAACACATTACAAACCTTCAGCCGGGCAATTCATGTCCGACAAACCCCTTCCGAAAGACCACCACCATGAGTTTTTGGGTGCTACTGAAAGACGGACCGCTGAAAGGCAGATCACTGTCACATGGTAATAACGACAAATGTAGAGTTTCGGGGTCCATCGGTTTCGCCACGCTCATGATGCGATGTCCGGTAGATCCAACGGGTTGGGTGGGTCTGTCTTTTCTGACGCCACGGTACTGCTGAACACGGCCTTGTTGGGGTTGCTGTGCTCGTAGCGGGGCAGCTCCAGGATGTGGCCGGTGGCGGTTTTATGACAAACTCGCTTGAGCTGGAGGATGGTGGTCTTGGAGGGCATGGACGAGAGGCCGTTCTCTGCCGCCGGATGTTTGCAGTGGAACAGGATGAGGAAACACTGGTAGAACTGGGTTGGAGAAAAAAAGAAGAGGGGGTGAATGTCAGAGAGGAAACCGCTGGGAATCTGTCTGGGTCGTCTGTCGGACACACACACGATTGTTTTACTGTTAATGTGAGGACTTTCTTTGATTGCATTCAACTCTTAACATGAACCATAACATCTTAAACAAGCAGAAATTCATTATTGATATGGTGAAATACGAATGTTCACTGATCTGTAAATGATGCCGCTGCCAACTGAGGCATTTTATTGGATGTGGTTTCACATCACAGTGTGAGTTCACAACAAACCTCGGCCTCGGGAAATTCTGAACCGACAGCAAATGGGTTACAGGTGCAAAATAAACCATGCGGGATCCAGGCGCAAATAAATCATACTTTCAATCAGGCATGCGGTCAGCCATGTAGTTGCTATCCATTATCGTAATGGCTTGTTGTGTAACTGTTCTGTAATTACACTGGTAGTGAAAAGGGAAATGGATGTTCCAGGGCACTTGCGCTGTCCTGTGTGGCAAAATCAGGTCCAGGCGAGTTAGAGTCAAAACCAAAGAAGGTCGAGACCAAGTCAAGATCAGGACCAGAGCAAATCGAGTCCTATTCAAGACCAAAATAGGCAATAAACAGTGTACATGTCTTTCCAAATCTAAAAAATAATGATCAACCCTTGACCCTTCAACATCCAACTAATCAATGCCTAGGATTACGTACTCTGGTTTCTATAGGTGAAATCCCTTAAAGTGTTTGGTGCTGAGGAGAAAATAAACCAAACGTCAATAAAATGAAATTACCCATTTGTATTTTCCAGTATTCCTTGACTGAAGTCTAGTGTATGTTTTTGTGTGTGTGCTTGTTCGTTTCCGTTGCAGGCATCCTGCTGATGATGGCGCTCTGCCGGGAGGTTCATGTCTACGAGTACATTCCCTCCGTGAGGCAGACGGACCTGTGCCACTACCACGAGCGCTACTACGATGCCGCCTGTACGCTGGGCGCCTACCACCCGCTCCTCTACGAGAAGCAGCTGGTCCAGCGGATGAACATCGCTCCGCAGCAAGACCTGAGGAAGAAAGGCAAAGTCACCCTCCGGGGATTCAGCGCAGCCGATTGTGGGCCGTGATGGTCGGGGGTTTGACCTTTTGATGTTTTCATGATACCGCCATGACCGAGATATCGGGCCGATGCTGACCGTTCAATAAAAATCACATATCGGCTAGTCAAGTTTGCCCATTGCTGATACGATGGAGGTGAGGATGCGATTTTACTCAACCAGCTTCAAGGGTGGCAATACTGTAAAACCTGGAATGAAACCTGCCTTAAAGAGCTGCTAGTCCACCTAAGGATTTCATTAGAGTGGGTAAGAGGTTTAGCTTCTCGTAGTCTAAATACTGTTTCAGAGGATTTTCCATACAATTCTGGGGGACACGTTGAAAAATGTTTGGAATGAAAATGGTCAAATTGAAGTATACAGCACAAAATATCACCTATCGGCAGCTTCCATCCAAAAATAACCGTATCGGCCTTCAGAAATTCATATCAGTCGAACCCTTGCCACAAAGACGAAGGACTGCAGTAATTATCTGAGTCACTGGTCAACCTACAAGTGTACTCGCTTCCCAACATGGATTTGAGAGCGTATTGCTGATTCAATTCAGTCATCAAGTGCCCATGGTAACCCTTTCTTTTTAAATTCACAAAAGGTAAGGGGCAAATGTACAGCTCAAAAGGAACAGATGGCGAGAACTGAGGGGTCGCGGTAGAAGTGAAAGGCCATTGGTTTAATCACCGGGTGTCGTTCTTAAATGCCTTAAATGCCCCGGTCAGACCTCAGACCATCGGCAAAGGCAGTTACGGCAGAAAGAGCCAGTAACAACCTTTTTTTTCTCCCAGTGTGCACATTTAAGGTAGAGTTAACAACAGGTAAAACTGAAAATACTAACTAGATAGACAATCAAATAGGATATGTCAGAGAAATGTCAGCTGATTTTCTTGGTTGTTGCCTGGGCTGGGAAAAGCAAAAGCATCCTCTCTGGCAACAGTTAACCCCTAAGACCTTTCAAGGCACATGGGTCTCATGTTGTATCATCTGTTGAAGTGGTGTCTATGGTATGGCTGCTTTGTTAAAGCCCCAGGTTAAAGCCCCTCTCAAGACTCGGGTTGACGGGAACCTCATTGGTTAAGATCAGAAGCGCTTTAGTGTGTAACACAATTCACAACAAGGAACATTTCAACAACGAACCAGTAGAACGGAGAACTGGAACGATTCAGAAATCAGAGAGCTTCTGTCCATTTGTTGGGAAGAAGAAATAAAGCGACAAATTACCGGGATGGTGAAAGATTCAATAATCTCCAGCTTCTTGTTCAGTGACATATACAGATGTTAATATGGTGACAGGGTCTTGTGTGGTCTGGTCTGAACGGTGACGCCCCAGGACAACCACGGGACAGTAGTTTGGTCTGAATGGGTCCAACACGGGAACGACACTTTTGGACTTCACTCAGTTTGGATTAGTCACTTCCTGCGTGGAGGAGATTTCCCACTAGTGACCACATCGACACCAGGATTTGATTTAGGCCAATAGGGTGAATCTATGGTGTTTCACTTTAAGGGGATTAACTTTATAGTCGGTTACTTAAAAGTTGCTTTTGATTGTATTTCTGAGGAGTTCTGCAGAACCTTTTGAACCAGAATGTGATTCTGAGAGTTGATTGTCAGGGCCCAGCTCTGGTCAGCATCTGACTTTGCTTAATTTTATTGTTTAATTCAGGGATATTAGCTGATTGTAGATCAGGGAGCATGCCATTGGTTTGACCAGTTTTTAAACAACTTTTACACATCTGGACTTGGTGGTCGTCTAGCCACTTTTATTGATAATTATTAAAAAACTCCATTTGGATAAAAGCCCAATAATACTAGATTTTATGGCCAGCCTCATATAGTCTGAAGTACTAAAGGAGCAATTATGTGATTTAGTATTTCCACAGTCACAGACGCCAAAATTGAATAGTAAAAAATGTGAAACATTTCTTCAGTTCTTTTATGAGTTTATGAGCTCCTGAATCAAGGAGAGTACAATCCCCCGGCATTGCCAGGTTGGTGGATTTCCACCTAGTGGAAGGAAGCGTAGAACGAGTGCTCCCATAGTGTTGAGTGTTACTCAACACCCTATAATTGATGGTGTGTTTGCTGGCCTCCAGAAGCAATCTGTCTCATGCATGCTGTATATAAACCACTGACAGCTCTTACATGTACATTCATCAAAATAACCTGATAACCTGATTGTAAAACTTACTGCTGTTATTTCTTCTGGTTACGGCATCCTGTGAAGAGGTAAATCTGATTGTTTCCCTTTGGGAAGTCAGCTGTAATATGAATAGTTTCAGAGGCCCCTTTTTAAAATGGCAATGCCTCTGCCGGAGATACTGGATATTGTGCCAAATGATTGCCGGGTGAAGTCTTTGCTGCTAAAATAAGTTTTACAGGTCCTAACCACTGTATTGCTGTTGTTGGACGAAAACCACGCCTCTGCAAAAAAGTGAGCCGTTCGACATGAGGTTTGAACAGCCCAGGGTTGATAAAACTCATTCAACATATATGACAATGTAAGAAAAAGGAAAACAAAAATTTGCAGGTTGTTTTTTTTCCACAACAGCAGCCATATATTTCAAGGTGCAGGCTTCCGTGTGTTGTAAATATGATCGAGTCAAATCTGCGTCGTTATCCATTTGTTGGTGAATATTATTGATGGATTGCACAAAAAGACAGCAATAGAATTGTCCTCTTTTTTTTTTTAATTATAGGCTCTCTGTAGGCACTAAAGGAAATGTGCAGTATTTCATGTTTTTTTTACTTTTCATTATCTATAGAGTTGATTGGTTTGCACTAAAGTTTCAGTTATCCGTATATAATTTGGAACTCAGTACATTGTTTTCTAAATAAAGATTAGAATAAATAAAATTGTACCAGCTTGTAATGTTTGTATGTATGACTCTGGAAAGGATTTGTCATCTGTGTGTCCAGTTTGTGTCACTTTTCAACCCAGTGTGTTGTCGCTGTGTTCATATCAACCTGCTGTAATACCAAAGAGGGTGTGAGGCGTTTACTGTCGCACCTGCATGGAGGCTCATTCAAGCACCTGACTGAAAAAAAGTGCCTAACTGTTGAGATTGCCAATGTAAAATAAACTGTTTTAACCCTTTGCCGTCACGAGTGCCTCGAACCCTCTTCGGTAACATGAACGTCAGTTGTCCCAAACTGAAACCGACAAATCGAGGAGAGAAAATTGTGACTGCCGGCCTTCAAAACAAGACAAGATCCAACATTTTGAAAAAAGGACCCACCTGCTTGTTCATGAAGATGTAGATGACCGGGTTGAAGACGGTGCTGCTTTTGGCCAGGATGGACGGCACCACGCTGGCAATGGGAGTTATGAGCCCGGGCTGACCGAAGGTAGCCATCATGGCCACCACTCCGTAGGGCATCCAGCAGAGGAGGTAGCACACCACCGTGGTGATGACCATGAAAAGGATGTGGAACTCCCTGCGCCGCGCCGCCGTCCTCCGGATCTTTCCAACCTACAGTTCAAATGGCAATAATAACAAAAATGATCAATGTAGTTGTGTTTTTCTTAAAGGGTTACTTAAGGAAGTGCAACATCAGCAGAATCTATCTCCAAAACAGTACGGGCCGGAAAGTGAGTTTTGAAAGCCAGAAATCTCAATCGGTGAGTCATTGGTGAAGAATCGTACTTATTTCCCATTTAGCAAGTCACAAAATGTTATAAAATAAAAACAAGGCATAATGAAAGCGATAGATATGAGCTGTGCCCCATCAACCTTTCAAGTACTACTGCCATACGTGACCAGTTTCATTGCTTTGTAACTGCTTCAACCGATGTAATGTGAAGTCCAGTTAAAACACTCAAACCAGGACAACCATGTGACTTCGCCGCTCGGCTGCTCCATCCCAGTAATCCTCTGAGATGTGCATCAAGTACAAGGAAATGGGAGTAGTCTTGTAGAGGATTTTTCCCAGACTGCCCTTGAAACTCTAATCCACCACCCCACCACCCATCCACCCCCTTCCTAGAGGATTTAGCAGACATGATTGAACAGGTTGAAGGTATGGTTCTGGTACACCGCCTTCTCCTGTCCTGTTATATAATGAGGAAAAGCAAAAGGATTTCTCTGGTATCTTGTAAGACATAACCTTTGGCTTTAGGTTCCCAAGCTCCTGCATTTTTAACAGTCACATGTCCAGATCATTAAAAGACAAATTACGTGGTGGGGATTTGAAATGGGCTACCCTGCCAGCACTGGAGTTCAATGTAAAGCCAAAAGAAATGTCAAGAAACAACATCCCCTGCTACTCTTCTCCTTCTCCTCTGCTCATGTTTTCAACCCCCCCTCCCCCCTCGGCTCTTATTTCTTTACCATGATCTTCTGTCATACATGATCACACACACCCAGGAGTATTTATTACATGTATTCAAATGCTGCACTCCTTTGGACTCCTTGCTGTTGGTTGTGCGTAATGTTTTTACAGCTTACTGGACTGGTTCATTCGCTGTTAGATAAAGAGTTTAAATGTAAAAACCTCTCAATTTAAGAATAGAAAGTATTTTTTCGATACTAATGTTTTCAGATCGTAACTGTAAAATGTGTCCCATATTGATGTATTATTGCTCTTTCATTTTCAGCTGAGTTTTACATCACTGTGACCTGGTGATTTGTAATAGTTTGGGTGATTTTAGCCAAATTGCCCACATCTGTACAAATTACGACCATGTTTTTACCGACCAACTACAGATGTCCCCTGATAACACCAATCCTGTGCGATTTGGCACACAATTTCTTCGTCTTGCTTCTTGTAGATGCACAATTTCTATCTTCCTCCAGTTGTGACAAATGGACGCAGTGGTGGAAGATGGAAAACAGAGGTCAGTCAGATGTGCCGATTGTAAACCTCCAGGGCATCATTCGGGGCATTGGCGATGTCAGGAAATTTCGTTACTCTGTGCCCAACGTTGTGCAGCAATTCAATAATTACATGAGGTCTCCACATGACACAAGTCCACTGTGACTATGGGGCTTAGGGGAAAAATCTTCCCCAGATACTCTTCCACTGTTAGATGTCATCAATCTGTTCAAGGTATACCTGCCTTGTCTACTTCTGCTCCAGTTAGTAATGTCCTATGTTTCCCAGAATGCATTTCAACAGGGGTTTGGCCAGTCCAGAGTTTCCACAAACCCGCCCTCACACAAACTACCAACTAGATTTCACAAGTTCTTGAAACACCCGTGACGGCGATAACGATCTTTACTTTGAGGATTTCTAATTGCGAAGATGGAAAGAGCACAAACTGTTGCGTCAATCGTTTGAGTACCATCTGTTCTTTGTTCTCCACTGCTTCTCTTGTGAAGAAGTGCACATTAAAGTTGTATTTCACTTAATGTGACAACACGCTCTCTGTTGGGCTCATCCACGTTTCTATTTCTGTTAACTGGCCACCTGTCGCCTCCGTGAAGCGGGAAGGAGTGAAATTACTTCAAATGTTTAAGAGCAGCTCAGTGAAAACTATGTACATCATGATTTCTCCTTAAAGTAATTATTGAGTCTCCATCTTCTCACTGTGGTGTTCCTCACTGTGGTGTTCTTCACTGTGGTGTTCCTCACTGTGGTGTTCCTCACTGTGGTGTTCCTCACTGTGGTGTTCTTCACTGTGGTGTTCCTCACTGTGGTGTTCCTCACTGCTCTTCCCAGAGATCACCTGTCAATCAAACAGTGTGTCCAGTACTGTGACGTCTTTCTCCTTGGATTTTCTGTTGATGGAGTTTGAGTTTCTGTAAAGTTAAAGACTTCCTGAAATCCGTCCAATCAGGCCAGTTTGCAGCATGTGACCTGGAAAGCCTCCACTCAGCAGGTTTACCTTATTTGAATTAGACGAGCTGCTGTTGTCGGCCAATCAGGGCCCAGGATTGTGACGCCTTAGTCTTCACATTCATTCAGTTTAACTAACTCAATTCAGCCCCTCACCCTGCTTTCTGACCACAAGGGTAAAATTTGTCAAATGACGTCCCCAAAATAAAATGGTTCCTGCTCTTCAACCTCTTTGACTACATGGATAATAATGGTCTCTTCTGAAAGGTAAGCCCTTGTAGTTTGTTCTCCAGGTGTCAGAATTACTGTAAGTATTACCGAAGCAGAGCTACAGAAGCTGAAACACAGTAGACATTGAAGACTTATCCTCACCTAAAAACACAACCTTATTTTAGTGTACATATCTCCCTGTGGTTGTTCTGTATGAACCCAAACATTCAATGGGGCTCTAGCCATACGTCTGATCTAGTCCTGGTTGGAAGTGTGTAGTAATGGCACCAAAAATGAGCATTTGACCATTTGGAGTCTCCAAAGGGACACTAGGTTGCCAATTGATATGGGAATTTAGTTGTTCAATAAAACACCAAATATTTGTAAAAAGGACATTTTCTTATCACCTCTCTTAACCTTTTGCTCCAGAACCTCCAAAATGTGTCCAAATGGCCCCATTGGTATCCAATACATGATATTTATGTCACTGGATACCAAAACAAGTGCAGCTGGTGTACCACAGGCACAGGAGAAATGAAAATATGTGACATTTAACCTACATGGTGTACCAGGTGGATGGGGTTTTCCACATACAAGTGCCAGAGCATGTAGAGGAAAGTCAGTTTTTATGCTTTTCTGTGATTTGCAACCTGAATCCACCCATCTGGTACTAAACCTATGGCATTGGAGTGAGGAGGTTTTGTCACAACAGCACCGGTATGCTCTACTGAAAGGGGAGTAGAGCATTATCAGGCCAAGCCAATAACACATCAGCACAAAGAAATTCCTGCAGCGACGTGCTGGTGTCTCCCTTATCGACTCCTTATCTGCAGGCCGAAGCACTGACCTATGAAGGCTAACAATACAAACACCTGCTGGCTACTCTGCTGGCCATCGTGAGTGTAGGGCGTAGACTGAGGGGGAGACGGAAATGCAAACACCACTTCCCCTGTAAAATAACACTTGTAGTTGTTTAAAAGTCTTTTTTTAAATGCAGTTAAACAACAAATTAGACCACCATGTTTCGTATTTTAAGACTGTTTGCACTTCAGATCAGGTTTAAGTCCAGTTGAGCCTCATACCTGCAGACCTTTCTCATGAAAATGTGTACATTTTCTTTTAACATTGCCAGTGAAGTGAGTTACTTGCATTTCGGGTTGCTGCTATCAGAATGTGGCATTCTGGGAAATGTAGAAAAACACTAACTCAAGTGG
This sequence comes from Gephyroberyx darwinii, assembly GCA_900660455.1. Classification (NCBI taxonomy): domain Eukaryota; kingdom Metazoa; phylum Chordata; class Actinopteri; order Trachichthyiformes; family Trachichthyidae; genus Gephyroberyx; species Gephyroberyx darwinii. The sequence continues at coordinate 592 of CABFOQ010048153.1, read as the reverse complement.
AAATGGATGAGGCAGGTTGAGGGAAAGTAAATTACAACACAATACCAAATAACTCCTGGAATGTATTGAACATCACAGACTCATCTAAGCCATAAAGTACGATCAATTGGGTTAATCAATAGCAATGACTCAATGATTACTTGGTCAGCCGCTGAGATTTTTTTTCTTTCAAAACTCACTCGTCCATCACAGGAGGCTCCTGAAATCCATACTACCTCTGAGTCGCCCTCGTTAGGTGATGATGTCGTTGTACGTTTTATTGTGTATTTATTGTACATGTATATTATGGGTTTTATTTTGTTGACTGCTGGCTGAGAAGCAAATTCCCCTACAGAGACATTAAAGACTTACTCTGCTCTAATCTCTACTCAAAAGACATTTTCATCTACTGTTATAATCTGCTTAAAAGTCAACAAAAGCTAAAAGAAATCTCATTCTCACGCCAAAAAAACAAACGACAAACCTCTTCACCAGACGTTTTAGCTCTAAAAGCTAGCTTACTCCTCTCTATTGTAGAACTGTAACAGCCACCATAGCTCAAGAGGCAAGGGGGACCTGTTGATGTTGTTGCAATTCCTACTGGTTGCCTGCA
>CABFOQ010048128.1:13592-23782 GCA_900660455.1 Gephyroberyx darwinii | reverse complement strand
GCTGTTGGGGTAGTTGCTAGGATACCCGGGACTTAGTATTACCCCTGATGATGAGAACCTCTCTTCATTGGCTGGGCACTGGGCTGGAGAGGTGAAAGAAACCAATCAGCTTAAAAAGAACACTGACAACATCTACTGGTTTTCTTTTCTACTAGCTTCCAACAACCTTTGTTCTTTCCCCAATTCAGTTCTACTGCCTGTCCTTCCCTCCATCCCACCTGTTCCTCTGCTCCTCTTTTCCTACCTTTATCCCTTATCCCTTTTCTCCCTCAACCCAGCCATGAGAAACTTTAAGCCACTTGCTTACAGTGGCAACTGTTTCAGCTAAAGGGTAGAGGTCATGATCAGGCCCAAACTGAATCTGTGAACTCCTAAAACATTTCTCAAACAACAGTAATTGCATCTTTCCTTCTTTCCTAAAACTTACTTAATCATTTATTTCCTGTCCCAACGACAGTATTGTTGTTACAGAAGTTGACTGTACTGTATAATGTGGCATTCATCTTCTTCCATCTTCCATCTTCTTCACCTTAGAAACTTGGCTATTTATCAGCCTTGAGCACTAGCAGACACTGGAGCCCTCTCACAATCTTCCTGTCCGACGACTGCTTTCATAACAAGATTTCACACATAAGGAGCTCTGATCTAAGTCGTCTGGAGGAGCACTTTGGCTGCATGTCCTCTCTTAACAGTGCTAGTTTCTTTTTCCTGCTTTACAATGGAAAGAACATTCTGTTGTACTTTTCAGATGGTGGTGAGAGCATCTCTTAAGGCTTAGCTTCAGCAGTGAAAGTAAAAATAAATAAATAAATAAATAAAAAAATCAACTTCATCAAAAGAGTACTGCACTTCAAACAAGTTTTCAATAGTCTGACAGAAACATCAGCCGCTGCTTTAGTTCTGCTAGCTAAAATTGAGGCGCTCCTTTCATGGTTTTTATTCATGTAAGCGAGAGCTACAGCTTTTATCAGGGTAAGGCTCTCTTCAGTCTTAAACCCAGGAGTCTTGTGCCTGCAACCATGATAAACAGCTGCACTATTGATTGAAAAACAGGTCTTGAATTCATGAAGAAATGACAAAGAATAATATTTTTGCCAGAAGAGTTTATCCAACTTTTTAGGACAGATGGACGGCAAGTGCCTATCTTATATCCAGTCTTAAAAATCAAAATTTTCTTAATTTATAAGCATTTAGTTGACTCTCCGGGCTGCCCAGGGACCTAGTGTCACCAGCAGCAATCTGCATTCAAGCAAAACTTCTTGTAGAGTATGATCTTTACACTAAGTTTCCAAAACCAAAGCAAGCAAAGATGGGGACAACTGTTCCCCAGAGAGACCATTTTAGGTGGTTTACTGTTCATGAACTCCTATGGAGCTATGTACACCATTACTTTAAATCCATTGGTAAAATTGACTTTCTAGACCTCTCCACTAATGATTGACAATGGGAGTGGTCTAAGGCGCCTATCATGTAGCCCTGGACCTTTGTCGCATGCCATCCCTCCTCATGTCATCCCTCCTCTCTCTCCCTACTGTAATACTGTTAAAAAAAATCAGCAAGATGGATTTGGGGGAATAACCTTTAACGTCAAAAGTTCCACAAACAAACCAAAAACAAGGCTAATCATAGGTTTAGATTAAATGCACAGGCTGATACAGAAGCCATACCTGTGCAACAGAGAAATTCTAAGCTCCAGATCGAGGTTGCTTAAATTATAAATCATGGCCAAAAGTGGGTCATGGACCTGTTTCTGGTGGGTCCCTACAAGGTGAGAGGGCTAGTACATTTTAATAAGCCTGGATCTCAGGGTAAATTTACTCAATCTGCGCACCAGGGTAAGGAAAAAAGTTTTAAAAAAAACCCTTAAACTAGATAATTGAAGCTGGTTAACTTTAGCAGACCCAAACCACTTTCCTGAAGAATCCCCCAGGCATTGTCTGAAGTTCTGGGCCCACCAGTCGACTGATTAAATTCTGACTGAATGTGTGGAGCCAACTTTTATAAATACTATTCTAAAAACACATGGTAAAAACAAACTATGGTGAGTATGGGACAACGCACATCTACACACAAAATTAGAAAATTGAATGATAAGTGGAAATGGTTTGGTAGCCTGATTTAGTGTTGCCTTACCTTGACAGGTTGGGGGTGGGGTTTCAAAAAGCAAATGGGAGTTGAGTTTACAGGTAAGCTCCGCCTTTCCAACCAATGTGTACCCGGGGAAACAGCGATACTTCACAACATCACCTAAAAGATGGAAAGCAATATCATCTCTATTAATGTTATCATCATCATACATTTAATGAGCACTTCTGCACAATGCCTTCTTGGTAATCACACAAGACAAATTCCTGAAAGTCACTAAATCATACAGTAGTTGCATTTAAGATGTTTATTTGTTCATTTGTAAGTAGACAGCTGCTCCTAAATGGTAACCATACTGCTTCTAGACCCAATCCCTGTTTTTCTCTCACTCCATTTTGAAAGACTTAGAAAGTTTGACAAGCTCACCAGCTGAAAAGGGGTGGAGATTTACGACCTGTCAGTGAGATATCACACTTGCTTACAAACATTGCCTGGGAGCGATGCAGTCTGCGAGTTTTTAAATTCTTGTTTTTTTTTATTTGTATTGCATTTTTGGCAAAATGCATGCGGTAATTTTGTTCCCATATTGGTCAACGAGGTTGAATGGAACAAGCAAGCAAATCCCTCCTGTCCTTGAGCTTGGTCAAAGATTGTATAATTGGCTGTGAGACTGACCATTAAAAAAGCTAGCGCTGTCCCTGAAGTGCTCCATTCTGGCAGCTTTTGTAATTGTAAAATGTATTAACTGGCAAATATTCCAAGTGCTTGCAAAACCTAGTGGTAAGATTACCCAAAATTTACTCCTCTAAATGAATCCTTATTTTGTCACAGTGAATGACTTAATTTGATGCTGTGAACTGAATGCAGTCAATGTGGCAACAATTTGGCATCATCTTGGTAAATCACTACACTACTGTTGTATTCTACTGTGCAAAATCTCATGTTTTGTCCATGTCCTGTAAAAACATTGCATCTCCAATTTAACAATTCATGACTCTGGAATCAAGCAAATATATTGATAATGTATTTTTAAAAGGTCAAAAATACAAGGGTGCAAATGAAAAAAAAATCAAACAGCCTTTCAGAATTCATGAAAAGTTGTCTTTTTCAAGATGCACATTTTCAGCAGAGAAACGATGATATGCTTTGCCAGAAACCACTAGGCTCTGCATACCACTGGCTGGGTAAACTGATCTCGCTGTCGTTTTGTGAAAAGTCTATTTTTCAATGTCACAGCTCCTGTTGATCTGAAAGGTCACCAAAACTAAGAGCAAGATGCTTTGAGCAAATCACATAAAGCAGAGCCAGAAGAAAATGGAGAACTTGATAGCAGATTATTTCACCCTGGCAACTGAACTATTTGACTGATAACTTTCATAAAGGATGTGTTGCTTTCAACACGTATAGCTTGAAATAACACACATTTGGTATTACATTTTAACTCAACATATAATGTAAACATTATGTGCTGTTATTAACACATATTTAACATGTGGTACTGAGAAGTAATAGGGACTTTTCAGATTAACAAAATGCACAAATTAACAATGTAGACATATTGCAGACATTGCGGATATTGTTTGACAAATGAATGAATTCAGTCTTTAAAACCTGGTTGTCTAGGTATTCCAGGAAGTAGGATTGTTTGTTTTTCTTATTTTGTTCATAAGTATTTATCAATATGCATGACTAATATTCAGATTTAATTTTACAGATACAATCCAAAACATCAACATAGGCATTTTTCCATGGCCTGACTAACCAGGCATTCCTGCTTTCTGGAATACCCCCAGGTGTCTCTGTGGTTAGGTGAATAACATGTACTTCAGACATCATAGGTTTTAATATGTCTCACCTTTGAGATGTCATTCCATTTTTCTTTCATCTTTCTTGTCTGTCTCTGCACTGTATACTATCTAATGTCTATTATGTTGTACTATATCACAGGGTCATATCAAGTCAGAATTATTACCGATCTGGAAGTCTTCGTCTTCATATATCATCTCTGCATTCTCCACAGTAGGGGGAGGAGCGCATTTCTTCAGACGGTAGGCTGGGGGCGAGGCAAAAAAAACAACCAACCATAATAAGACAAATTAGAATCCAATTACAAAATAAACAGTGAAATACAAAACACTCCACGAAAATGGACGTATTGCCTTCACAAATCTGTATGGAGGAGGGGGGGAGTTTCTGTGACGAAGGCAAGCAATTGTTACAAGACACAAATCACATTATTATTCTTTTTATCGCACATAGTTCAATGAGTGCGAACCTAAAACTATAGAAACCAGAGAACAAAGAACAAATTAAGTGTTTAATACAAACATCTCAAAAACAACAGGTGCAATGGCCTGGTTGGACTGAGCATCCATCCTGAGAATGGGACAGTGGGTATGATTTGTGATACCCATTATTAAAAAGACTTGGGCAGGTCTTCAGGAGCAGCCATGCTCCAAGCATGGTGATGCTATAGAGGTTGACATTATGTTATCAACTAGCACTTCTTAGTTCCAGAGAAGGGAATAGCAACAAAAAGAACAAGAACAATTTGGACAAACCCTATCTATGGCTCTGGGCAGCATGATGGATCTGCACACTACCTGGGGAGGAGGCTAGTTTGAAGGGCAATATAGAGAAACAGTGACTTGTTGAAAATGTAGGAGAGAAGACAGTATGTACAGCCCTGACAGTACAACAAAATAATCCAAAGAATCTACTAAAACATTTGTAGTACAAATTGAAGAAAGGAAAGGAAAGGAAGAAAGGAAACTATTGTAGAAAGGAACACTAGAAGTAGTTTCATTCCCAAGCAACAACAGTGTTCATCTCTGCATTTGAGTAAGGACATTCAATGTAAATTCAAAACCAAAGTTGGGAGTTGGTCCTCCCTCACCTGAATAAACAAATAAACAGCATTGTGGATTTGTTCATTTTAAATAGAAAACCATTTTTCTATTTTCTCCTCCTGTGCATTGAGGAAGACTTTACCTGTTCTTCTACCACAGGTGATTTAAAGTGTGGACAATCTCTCTTCTTTTATAATAATGTTCAACTGGTTCCTCAAACAACAAGGTGTTCTAACCCTAAGAAACTGATAAAATAAGGTGGCTTTTCAATTAAACCCTCAACTTCTAAAAAGCACAGAAGCCTGAATAGTTTGAGTGTTTGCCCTGAGAATGAGATGTTTGGGGTTAGAGAGGAAAAAGCACACACCACCAGTGATGCCTTGCAAAATGTTTTTTGGCGGTGTCTAAACAACTCTGAAACAGCATCAGGTAGAACTTATACATGATGTGGGTTTGTTTATTTTTTCTTTAAGGACTACACAAACTTTTTGGAGTTTGGGCCATTGGTCACTTTACTCGATATGTGACATGTTAGATTAGATTAGATTAGATTCAACTTTATTGTCATTGCACAGAGTACAAGTACTGAGACGAAATGCAGTTTGGCATCTAACCAGAAGTGCAAATAGCAGTGAAGTGCAGAGTATGTACATATACATAGTGTTGATATAAAAATGTGTATTTGCATCTCCAGTAGATAGCTCTGTCCGGTGTGCATGCTTCAGCATACAGTATGTTAAGTGATCGTAGGCGATTAACATTATCCAAAGAATGAAGAAAGGCCTTTTCATAATCCGCAGTTGGTGTTGGTTTTTATTCTATGGATTGTAGATTAATAACTTCTACTCCTACTTCTTAATATCTCAATCTTCATAATTAAGTCCTTTACGAATCAATATCAGAAAAGTTAAGTCTTGTGGAAAGAGAGATCTTCAGGCATTGAAAGTGCATTCATGTTATTCACATTTTATGTCTATTTTACCAATCCTCTACACAAGCCTGGCAAGTTTAGGTGTTTCATTAAAACTAACTAACCATCCAGCCTACAAATTCTCATTTTCTCACTTTTAGGATAAAGCTAATCACCTATGGTTACATACATATATACTAAAGGATCAGAATGCAACACAGCTATCTATCATTTTGTCACATACTGTATTTGGTAAGGTGGCCAATGTAGTCCTTAAAGAATGGGAGGTCTGGAGCAATGGACAAAAAGAAAGTAAAATGAAAAAAAAGAAAGACCACATGCTAGTATTTCCCTCAGACATTCATCTCAATTGAGTGGAAAGGCCTCTGACCTCACATCCATTAGACCGATTCAATGGTTGGTGACACACCACGACTGGGTACTGGAAAGTACTATACACTCTCAGATTGACCCTAGGTGAAGCCCCAGTGACAAAAGGTACAACTCTATGTTTTTTACTGACAGTTTAACGATTTTTGGTATTGACATCTATTATAGGGCATCAAAATATATTGAAAGATATCAAAAAGCTTTTGGGTAAGGTCTAATTCTATCTACAAAGGCAAACAACATGTAACAATTCAACAAAGGAAGGCATTGATAAAAAGTACAACCAGGACTGTAATTGACATATTTATATATATAAAAAAAAAAAACAAATAAACTTTTATGCACTCTGTATACACTGCACGCCCGACCGTCCTCGTAGGGGGATACCTCTCTGAGTAGCCTCCCAAAGAAACCTTCCATGGTTTCTTCTATTTGTTCCTAAAAGGTTTTTGGGGAGTTTTTCCTTGTCCTCTGTGAGGGTCCAAGGCTGGGGGATGTCGTGTACTAACCATTTACTGTTTTCACACGTTGGACACTGTGAAGCCCTTTGGGTCTGTAATGGTGATTAAGGGCTATACAAATAAAATGTGATTTGATTTGATTTGAGAGGATAGTTTAGTAACCAAAGAGGAAATTCTGGCAAAGGGAGAACTTCATCATGAACACAAAATATTGCAGCATTTACAAATCCATTAGTAAATATATTTATTAAGCATTAACATGCCTTAGTTAAGGGGTTGTTCCATTAATCCATTAATTAACATATTTACTAACATTTGTTAAGGGACCCTTATTGTCAAGTGTTACCTTTTTTGCAGGGCATCGGTGTTCTGTTTCTTTACAATGGTAGAGGAAATAGTTAGGAAAAACTCCTCTGTGAAATCTTTAATTCATGATATTGACATTTCATTCAGAACGACATGAGGGCTCTGTTTCCCCTTCCATTGCTGAAAATCATATGTTATAGTGTCTGTATGTGTGTGGTAGTGATTCCCTACTATGCCTATAAATCAGATTTTCTAAAAACGTATATGGACTCTATTGCATTTAGATATCCCAAAGCCCTGCAAATAGAACTGTTATTCCATGTCTGATACCGGGACGTTTTTTTGTGCACATATCTGTATGTATGTGTGTGTCTGCAGTGGAAATATTAAAAAAAAAACAGGTTGAGGGTTTTTGAGGGAGGGAGAGAAATGGAAGTGTATGCATGTCTGTAAGTCAGTGTGGGCATATGTGTGAGACTCTATATCTATATAGTGACTATCTGTGTGTATAATCAATATGTGAGTGTATGTATATGTTTTGGCCTGTCTGCCAGTCTGTCTGCATTGTACATCTGTGTGTGTATGTGTGTACATGTTTATGCATGTCCATGCTTATGTACAGTATGTGCAATTAAATGCATGTGTGTGTGTCTGTACCGTGGAAGTTGAGTATGAAGAACCCTCCAGTTGAGAAGTCAGAATGAAAGCGGATCAGGACCTTTGGGCTGGCACTGTAGGCTGATTCTAATGCTGTGTTGCCACTGAAGACACCCAATTGAGGACTGGACGCATCTGGGCCATCCCTAGAGGGACGGAGTAAGTGAGTGTGTGTGAGAGAGAGAGAGAGCGCAAGAGAGAGAGAGAGAGAGAGAGAGAGAGAGAGAGAGAGAGAGTTAGTAGTCATTACATTTACACATACAGTTGTGAGAAAAAGGTTGTGAACCTTTTTGAATTACCTGCATCCCTGCATAAATGGCTCCTAAAATATGTTCTGATCTTCATCTAAGTCATGACAATAGGTAAACACAAAGTGATTTAACAAATAACACACAAACAAATGTAAACACACCTCCCCTCTCCCAAGCCAATTTTACATCATCAGCCCTCGGGGGTCTTTTTGAAGTGCACCTCCTGGACAAGGATATCAGTTTCCTCTTGGGTGAAGCTTTTATGGCGGTCCGGGTTGCACCACCGAAATAGCAAAATAGACTGGACATGCCCACTTACACCATACACCATAGAATTTTCTGCGCCTTACAATGAGCCTTGAAAATAGAGCCCCATAAGTTTAATCGTTAATACCTCAACAATGGCAGTGGCAATGATTATGAGGCTAAAATTCAGGAATTTCTGGCATTTTATATGGCTTCCATCAAAATCCCACCCAATTCCGGTAAAGTCACACCCATTCCAGTTTTTTTTATTGCTCTTTATTGCTGCTTTTACAAATTATTATTTTTGGCTCAACAAATACAGATACAAATACAAATAGCACCGTTTCACAACACACCTAGTAACTACATATATGCTGTTTTTCACATTTCCTCCTCAATACACTACTTCTGTCTCTGACAAGTTGAGCTTTTGCACTGATAAAAATGAATGTGTCTATGTACATGTTAAAATTATGAAAAGTCAAAATTGTCCAAGTCACAAGTAAGAAGTAAAAAATATATACAAATTGCTTTATGTGCATTTTGTACAGGTACATTTTTTATTCTTATATGGATGATCTAGTATCATATCTTGCCAGTGATATATGTTTTTACTGTGCTAGTGTTACTTCCTCTTACACATATGTTACAGCTAACTGGATCACAGAGAGGAAGAGATGATCAAAAGCAGCCTTTGTTAATGAAGTTAAAAATATATTTCTTAAGTCCACAGACATGTTATTTTATGGGGTTTTAAATCACCATTTTATTTTTTTTTTATTTTGTATTTCCAACCAGTTCACTCAACAAAGCCCCTGGATTAAAGGCTTAACTTTGCTCATGAAATATTTAATGTTGTTGAAAGGTTACATTTTTTAAAGTTTCTAAATGGCTTGTTTTTTTATTGAACAAGCCATTGGATTAAACAAGGGTTTTAAAAATGTTATTCATAAAGAGTGCTTGGGCTTTCTTTGCTCCTCAATAACTGAAGATCTTCTGAAGGTGTTCGAGCTTATTTGATGAATCCAATTTGAATGCAATTTGGGTCAATGATCAAAACATGGATCTGGAATGTTCTGGGTTTATTTTTGCTTACTGAAAAATAAAGAAGAAATCCATTGGCAATACTTCCTTCAGTGCCAAATCACATAAGGTGATGTGATAAATCAAAACATGTGTTTGGGGGCTGTCTTTACTAACTGAAAAATGCAGAAATCCATCTGCACCTGGTAATGCTTCAGTTCCTTATTCTTCAACACACAAAACTTGGACTTGGCTCACAGATGGGTACTCACCTTTCCCTCAACGAAGTCAGAATGCGCTGTTGTGAAACCTATTTAATGAAGTCAGTAGCCTCATGACTTGAGGTATGAGCCTGTGAGCAAAATGTTGCTGTTTTGAAATTCAAGACCAATTGGAAAATTATGACCAGGAAAGGTAAATTAAATATTTCCCCATGTATTCAAATCTGCGAGCCAGGGCAAGTGTGCTTTCTGCCCTACCTATGGAAATAAAAATTAAAATATATCTTTGCTCACCAATTAATTTAGGATGAACATTTTCATTTTTAGGCATGATTGTTTATTTTTATTTTTATTTTTTTTTGAAAACTCAAATTCCTGGATTTTTTTGAAAGACCTATAAAAACATCTGCTAAAATAACACTGCACACAACAAGTGATGGTTTTCTTAAAAAAACATTACATGAAGACTGTGACTGTCCATTCAAACCTGACCAAACTACTTTACTCGCAAACTTTTTGCGTGAAAAGTTAGTTGTTGTCTAACAGCATACAGTCATCTAATTGGGATCTATTCTGTTTTTCTTTGGCTATGCTCAGTCACCTGGAAATTCACATAGATGTATGCATGATGGCAACGCTGCCACTTGTGCAATGGAGGGCGAACGGTGCAACAACATATTTGAATTTGTCGTATCGCACAGATATCATATGCATGTGTATTTGTTCTGTGGTTTGCTTAAACCCAGTATTTTCAATTCATTCATTAAATCATTTGAGTGGGTCCATATTGC
>CABFOQ010048128.1:3592-8592 GCA_900660455.1 Gephyroberyx darwinii | reverse complement strand
AATTGTATTTTAATCTTTATTGTTTGATCATGTGCTGTTGTAAATCAGTAGACGTGTGAAAACAAAAAAATGTTTCAATTTCCAATGATTTCAGAAGATTTTGTACATTATCTGAATATGGGTGGGTGCCAGTAACTGTATCTCTCTCTTGAAGTCCTTCTCCTTTCTTCTCTCCCCTGGCTTCTTTTCTTCCTTCTCTCCTTTCCCTCTCTCCTCATGTATGCATGAGATGTCAGCACTTGCTTGTGGAAATGTCAGCATCACAGGTTTATTTAAAGGAGAATGTTGACTGGCACCGGTGCCACCACACTGTCTTTTCCATCTTCTCTTTCCTTCTCACCATTTTCTCTCTTTCTATCTTTATCTGTCTCCCTTTCTGTCAATATATATCTTTTTTCACCCTCTCCCTCTATATCTTGCATTACCAGTCATCACAAGTCAACTATGAAAGTACACTCCACTGCTTTTCCAACTCAACTCACTGAAACCTTCACTGAACCTTCTTAATGTTACACACATGTGCAGGCATTCATGTGAATGTGAACATGAATACATGGGATGTGTGCTTGTCTTTTTTCTGTCTAAGTAACCCTTGTTTTAGCCATGTTTGCCCATAGCACCAGATTGCATCTCTTGTGTCTTGTGTCTATGATGTGAAGCAGGTTTACCAGTAAAGGCCGCTGTACAGTACACCAGTACATCAAAGGGGCTTAATAACAGTCCATTTCTTAAAGCTGACAGGGAGCCATAAGGTCCCATTTTTAAGCATTTAACATGACTCAGTCAGGGTCCAAATCTCGAAACCTCCTAGTCTTAGTATTTTATTCTACATTTCTTGGACTTGGGAAGGCTTTGTCAATGGTATATAGTCATTAGGTTTGGATATCAACTTTTTTTGCAGGCCCATTTCATTCTTTCAGGATCCACCATGCGGTCCCTACCTAGAGTTAGAGGAACTAAATTCTAGACCCTGTCACATCCATTTAAAACCAGGACTGTTCTCTGAGCATCCACTATAGAAGTTGTAACTAGATTAAGATGACCTTGATAACTTGATAAATCAGGGTTTGTGCTTTTTTTGTCAACGTTCACAAGCCTAAACTAACCCTGATTGGTTAATTTCATCTGTAGACTCACCCTGATAGGTCAGTTTGAATCCAGGCCTGTTCTCTGAATGGTCACTGTAGAAGTGAATGATCGTCAGGTGTGTGGTGCTTAGCAGAGCTGGTGGGATCTGGGAGCCAGTAAACTGTCCAATGAGAGCAGAGCTGTGCTGTGGTCCGGCCCTCACCTCCAGGAAGTCATGGTTGTCCTCAGATGAGAAGTTTTGAAACTGGATATGGGCTCCTAGAATACACACACAGAATTTAATAGGTATATGCATTTAATAGGTATAATTCAATATTCATTATAAAAAATATATAAGAATGATAAGCAATTGTTGCATCCAAATGGAATTTTTATTGCATGTCTAAGTATACTCCTACCATTTCTGAAAAAAGTGTTGTAAATATCTTTGGCGACTGCATAAATAAATAATAAATAATAATATAATATGATAGAATAGAATAATTCAGTAAAACGTGGTGAAGCGTTCAGTGAACTATGTGATGGTGATACATATTTTGTGTTAAAAAGAAACACAAGGTCTGTGTTGTCGCAAACTATACTCACTGATGTATTGAAAGTGACATGCCCTTTTTGGGAATGTTCTTACGTCCCATAATACTCACCGTATCCAGTTGGCAGGGTGAGTTGCCAGGTGCAGTCCAGGTTGCCGGGGTAGTTGCCAGGGAAACCAGGACTAAGGACGACACCACTCATCTCAGACAACACCCCGCCGCAACGAGCTGATGACACAGGCACTCATCGTTAACACACATCAACAACATAGATATCATTAGTGTATCATCATGTTCATTCAGCAGTGATGACCCACCACAGAAAGATTACCACCCTGGAAAAAATATAGTTCATATTATAACGCTATATTATACTTTGCCCAAAAAATTAGCGCTCTTATTAGAACAAAGTATAAAGTTTTAGCACTGCAACCTAGACAACCACAGCCAACATCACTCCCACCCAGCACTGCTGCAACAAAATGTAGGAACACTGGGTTTAACACATAGTAATGTGGACTGGCAGGACTGAGTTTAACTGGAATTGGCATCTCGGAGCCACTACAAGTTTTCCAAAAGGACAAAATTATTCAGGTCTAAACACAAACATCAATGTAATCAAGATTCCTTGACATCATTGCAGAAGTGAGGTGACCTTGGGCCCAGCACTGGAAATAGAAATCTATTTGGACCAAGCAAGCATACTGACCACATACATCACTGACCCCCATGTCAGTCTAGAAGTTGTTTACTTCCACAAATCAACTCTCCAGCTGGCAACATTCAACTTAGGTATTCAGTCATTCTTAAGAAATGCTAAACTTTCTCTTTCTTTGGCATAATGAAGTATTATTCTTCATCTGTCATTGTGAGTGGATACAGAGTCATTTTGAAAATCATGGGGCTGTTACTTCTTTATATGGGAGAAATTGTGGTCTATTGACAAACCTTGTGTCCCCAACTTCTAACTTGAAAGATGACATTGAATCTTTTCATAATGGGACTATTGTCTTGTGAAAGCCTCTAATTTTGGTGTGTTATTAGTTATCTGATAGACACGGTGCTTTAAAAAGAAAGCTCCATTACCACAAGACATATAAGACCGATTAAAAAAACATCACATCAACTGGGAAATAAGAATATTATTGTTCATTTCTACAAGCTTGTTTGGAGACACAAAGGTTTCATCCACCAATAGTGAGAAATTCCTTTTCTACCAAGGCCAGGATGAATGTCAGGTGAGTGTAAATCATTTAAATTCAGTCAACTTACCACTGTTTCATAACATTGCTGAAATAATGCACTCGCCGGGTACACTGGCATATAATCAATGACTTGAATAAATGGGCTTTCAAATTGCCTTTGAAATACCAAGTTAGTGATCAAAGCTCATGAAAACAGTTTTAAAAATAACTCTGTTAAGCCCAGGTGTTTCACAGTGACCATACAATTATGACCCTGTCATTTTTGCATTGAGACATGTTTGAAGAGTCTCTCTATTGTACTAGTGTCACCTTGCTGTGCTAGCCTAAACGATCAATGTGAACCTCACAACTCCAGTAGCTAAATCTATGTATGCCCCCCCCATGCATGCATGTGCATGTGTGTGAGTGTGTGTTACCTATACAAAGAGGAGGTGGGTAGTTCCATCGACGCACCGTTCCAGGCATGCAGGAAATGTGAGAATGGCCCTGGAAGTGATACCGCAGCATATTAGGTTCAAGGGAACAGATACTGTAAGGAACTATATATATATATATATTTTAATTCAATTGTGTCGTTTGTTGAATTTATTTATGAAAATACTATAGAAATGAGTGAAGACTTGGACCTGCCTTCCTAAGACTTGGAATTAGATTACTTGTAATCTGAAGACTTGACAATAATTTATGTGTGTTACCTAAATAATTTGTGTGTGTTACCTGGAGTACAGATGCAGCCATTGTAGAAGTTCCACATTTTACTGTATGTTTCTCTACTGATTAGGTTCTAATATACAACAATTGCCTGCCATCTTAACGGGGGGTAGATGCAAAATAGTGGAGGGACTTCTATTTCAACAATGGCTAACACCAACCACTCCTACAGGTGAAGGCCAATATTTCACTGACTATGTATGTATATACAGTACCTATGAATCTATGACTATATATCTATCTGCCTGTTTGTCTGTCTGCCATTCTGTCTGTCTGTGTTAATTACCTGCAGTGTATAGCCAGGTTCACAGGTAAATGCCACCACCTCATTGACCATATATCTGTCTCCTGATTTAATGCCATTGGCTGGGATCATTGGCTCTGGACAGGTGGTCAGACCAACCGCTATGAGAAAAACAAAAACAAGATGAGATACATCATTACCCTCATGAATTGTATTTACTTGTATTATTAATACAAACATCTGCATTTGTGTTTTTTGCCATTGGCTCCAATCATGGTTTTTAGAGACCTACTTCAGGGGGCATGGATAGGACAATAACTATGACATTAACATCAATATAAAAATGATCATCATTATAAGCAAATTCACTAATATTGGTGTAACAAACATTAGTGACAACAAATTATTAATTAATTTTCTCTCTTCTTTTTCTACCCAAG
Organism: Gephyroberyx darwinii; assembly: GCA_900660455.1. Lineage (NCBI taxonomy): Eukaryota > Metazoa > Chordata > Actinopteri > Trachichthyiformes > Trachichthyidae > Gephyroberyx > Gephyroberyx darwinii. Next base: position 4,370 of record CABFOQ010048128.1, on the reverse strand, counting down.
ACTTCCCACCACAACTGCAGAGTCACTCCCTATCCTGCACCGTACCTGAACACTTTTCGAGGAAAGCTTAACCTCCCCCTTTCCTCTATGTTCCCCCTTTACTTGTACTTCACTTTGCTCTTGACTTGCAACCCCATAAAACAAACAAAGAAAACAGTGTAGCTGATTTTTGTACCAAGCAATAGTTTGAAGTCCCACTGCGCCTCTGCGAGCAAATTAAAGAATTTGGAGGCATATGAGCAAATGACAATGGTGCATTGAGTGCAGTTTAACATGTACACTGGAGAACTAATGTATCTGATTAAGTTTTGCAAATACTTTCTCTCGTAATACTCAAGAGCTTTTCCACGATTTGACAGTTACTACCATAAAATGGCTCACACAGCTCCAGTGGTGACAAGGATTTCTGAAATATGCTTAGAAATATGTGATGGTAACCTAATGACGTTGGTTGGTTGGTTGTGAATTCCCAACACAGAAGAGGTTAAACACATCTTTATTAAGTTTGACAGCAACCAATTCTTTATCAAATAGCATCAGTAGGGGTGCATCGGTGTGTGCATGGTATGGAGTGTGTGTGTGTGTGTGTGTGTTTCACTTGGAAACTTCCGCAGGAGACTGCCCTAGAGCGGTTGCCATGGCAACACAGAGGAGTACAGGGGGATAGAGTGAGAGAAAGAAAGAGAGAGAGGGGGAAAGAGAGAAAGGGGGAAAGAGAGAGAGAGAGAGAGAGAGAGGGGGAGAGAGAGAGAGAGAGAGAGAGAGAGAGAGAGAGAGA